>JANHFK010003356.1:135360-146112 GCA_036250565.1 Sibynophis collaris | reverse complement strand
GTCCAACTTTCACAGCCATACATTGCAACTGGGAAAACCATAGCCTTGACTATATGCACTTTTGTTGGCAGGGTGATATCTCTCCTTTTGAGTATACTGTCTAGATTTGCCATAGCTTTCCTCCCCAGGAGCATATATGCATACATATATACATATGTAGTATTTTTCCCCACCACATTATTTTCCTGGATTCAACTTTCCCTGAACATACCTATTTGTTAACTGTGACCCAGAAAAAGAAAAAAACCCTATTTGGCATTCCTGCCATTATTCTAAATGAAATTTAAGATAACCTTTAAGTTTATGTCCATGAGATATGTAAGACTACTAGTACCAAATTTCCCAGATAACAATTAACCAAGCAGGCTGGATTTGATGGCACCAGGCTAAAAACCAGGAGACTGTGAATTCTAGTCCCACTTTAGGCATGAAAGTCAGCCTTGACCTTGTGGCCAGTTATTCTTTCTTGGTCCAACTCACCTCATAGGCTTGTTGTTGTGGGGAATTAGAAGGGGGAAGGAGTGTTAGGTATATTTGCTGCCTTGAGTTATTTATAAAAACAATATAAGGCAGAATATAAATAAATAAGTAGTTCAAGATGGAGGCTATCCATCGGTGGGTATTAGATTGAGCAAAGCAGTTTTAATTCAATCTGGTGCTCTTTAGATGTGTTAGGCTTCAATTTACATATTTGGCCCCACTGATTAGGACATAGTGACCATTGCTGACTAGATACAAGGACTGCTGTCCAGCACATCTGGAAAACATCAGGTCAGAACCATTGGTGCATACAATTTGTTTCTCCAAAACCATGGATGCATTTTTTATCAGTTCCCTTTTAATGCCTACATTAAATATTATGAAGAAGGTTAGCAATTTGCCACACACATTTTATCCTAGGATTAGTGTTTTTCTTTAACAAAGAGAACAAATAAATCCCTACCTAACAAGTCCCAAAAGACCTTATTAAGCTATAAAGATTTAAATGAGAGGAGGGAGACAAAAGAGATTAATAGTTTGCAGCAAAGCCAGATTCAAAATATCCTGGGGAAAAAATTATATGCACTACAAAAAATCTCAATGCAAATGAAACTGAAGCCTTTAATTATTACCTGCTCCAAGTTTGTTTGGCATCTGTAGCTATTTATACTGGATCAAAAAGGGAATTAATTTAATCACCATTAGAGTCAATGCAACAGTTTCACAGTATTTGCTGCCAATAGATACTCCTTCAAGCCAGGCAGGTACCTAATACTGGGAGTGATGTAAGGTTAAAAATGCTCAATTTATATTGCCATTGATAATGATTTTGTTATTAGCATCAAAGGATTCACAAGATGTGTTGAACCAAGATCTGTTGAACAAACTATTGTAGCCAGGTTTATACACAATGCTAAGCTTTTTAAGGGAATGATGTCTTGAGGTGGCTTTGCCATATTTAATGCTCTCACGTAGCTATTTTTAATAACCCCACTGTTCTTAATAATATTCTGTTTTAATATTTCTATTTTATGATTTTATTTTGTACATTGCCCAGAGTCACGTTTCTTGAGATAGATGGCCATATAAATATGATTTATAAACACATACATGCATACCAGAATGGTATAGAACACCAAGACAAAACCAACAACAGTGAAGTGCAATAAAAAGACTAAATACCGTAGGTCAGAATATAAGTAAAGCTGCAAATGAATATGAAAGAGGAATATATTAAAGACTACGTGAATAAATACCCCCCCCCCAATCGATATAATATAATGTAGGTGGGAGAATATGCTGGAAACCAAAATAAATGCTATATTAATTTTGGGTTTGATGATTAGAATTGTTTATTATAGCTGTACTGTGTAATACTGAATTTTGGATCAGAAGGTTAATGAATTTTATATTTATAACTGTACAGAATAAGGTTTGAAGTTGTCCTCTTTTAATTTCCTTTCCTTTTTCCATATTCTTATGCACTTTCACTTTCCCTATTTTTGCCTTGCATATATAAAGAATAGCATTCTGTCCTTCCCCAGAAGACTTTTATATATTTTTCATAATGGTGGCCCATGAAGGAGAAGGTTTTCCAAGCGCTAAGCTAAAATGTAAAAAAAAAAATGTGCACATTAGAAAGTACTCAATTTAAGCTTGCCTTAATCAATTAATCTACCATTTCCTTCTAAGTAGCAGTTCAATAAGGTCAGTACTATATCAGTTCTAAAACAGATGGTTAAATACATAAGGAAACAAACAGATTAAGCTGGTAACCTCTTCTGATCTTACTCTCATGACAGCAGAACCAAGAAAAGCAGCAGAAGCATTTGGAGAATGGGAAATAGAGAGTGGAAGAGAAAATTCAGTTGGAACTGCAGTTGAAATTAGGGAGGTTATTATTGTGCATTTTCCTGCATTGCCAGGTCTGCAAAGCAGGAAAATGTCCCTTTGATGTCAAGAATATTTTATTTCTATCATAGATCTCAGCATGCTCAAGAACCCCAAAGAAAGTCTTTCTCAGCACTGCATGTCTTCATGTTTTTACAAAAAGAGAAAATAAGATGATAAAGTACTCTGAATTCAGTTCCGTTTAGACCCCAATCTGTGGAGAAATTTAATTGCTATATAAGCCCACTTATTATAATATGGTGTATGTGTACTAATTTTAATTGGATTGTAATTAGGGTCATTGTCAGTTTTTGTCTTAGTATAGTATAGCGTTTTTCCAGTCGAGGAAATAGGTGAATTAACCTGAGCATAAGAAACTGATTGAATTTATGAAAAAAAAACCTCACTTGAGAAACATTTCTATTTTGAAGTCACCCCAAAGGCAATGCTCTATAAATAATCTATAATGAATATAATAATAAAAAGTAAAATAAAAGCCCTGTGAAGAAAATACATAAAGGTAGGGTCCAGGACAACTTACTGTGGCCAACTCACCCCAGGACAAAAGTTATATAATATCAAAGAAACAATGGAGTAGAATCACTAAATAAAGGGTGCAAAAAGATGGACAAAATAAAATGTGAATGACAAAAATTAAAATATTTTTTAATTATTTTAAATAATTAAACTGAATTGTTGAACCATCCTGTAGTGAGTTGTCCTGCGGTGAGATCTGACTTTCAGCTTCTATGCTTTGCTGGCATCCTCTTATAAATTGTTAGGGAGGGGGAGGAGGGGACAATGGAAGTAGAGGATAGAGATGAGAGGAAAGGGGTGCGTGATAGGCTTAACAGAAACCAGAGGTGTGAGAACTGGCACATTCCAGTCTTCAACGACACCTAGCCTGGGAAAAGAATGTGAAACTGCACCTAGTGGCATCAAACTTCCAAGCTGTTCTCAAAACACCTAAACAGCATGCTGTTGGATAGAGATGGACTGGTCAAGGGGGGGAGGGCCAGGGAAAAGGGAAAAATGTAACATTTTGCATAGGAACCTCTGATGTAGGTTTTCTTTTGATGTCAACACCTAACCTTAGTAAAAGAACCTATAGCTTCAACCAAATGGAGTTGGGGGTCTTTCTTTCCTAGGGACCTGGGCTGGGGCAGGCCTGACATAATTGTTGGTTGGGAGTTGCCTGGAATTTGATATGGGTGGCTATAGAAATGCTTTAAATAAACATTAAAAAAAATATTTATTGTACCTTGAGATCTGCTTTTGACTCCTGACAACTGCTTGCAATTTTCTCGGCAAGATTTCAAAAACATTTTGCCATTGCCTACTTTCTGGGGCTGAGAGAAGGCCATAATCACCTGGCTGGTTTTGCGTTCAAGACAAAACTAGAACTCAAATTCTCCCACTTTCTAACCAGGAGCCAGAAAATGGAAGATTGTATCCCCCACTACACCAAACTTACTCTCTGATTCTCCCCAATACCTTCCCCATGTTAGAAATCCTGGGCACTTGATTATTTTATGTACATGTGAATGCTCTTCCTCCTCTCTTAGACAGGTTCTTTTTTCTTCCTCATCTTATTTTTCTGATATATCATTACCCCACTGGTGCCCACTTCTCCCCTGGCTGCTTGCCTCCACAACAACTGGTTAGAATTCAGGAGGTGGGATTGGCAGAAAGAAAACAACCCTCTGGACTGCCAAGCTCTTCTCTACTTCTGCCTCCTGTTTCTGATGTTTCTGATGAATCAAACCTTATTGTCCGGCAAAAGTCAGGGTAGAAATTTCCTAAGATAGATATTCTGTCAGACAACCACCTTATGGGCAAGTGGGTGAGAGAGATTTATTTTACAGTGCAATGAGCTGAGTTTTTTAACTGATAAGAGTATGTAACAATTTAATAATGGCTCCTAGAAAAAATTTGCTAATATATAGCTGTTCTCATGGGGATTCCAACTTAAGAGTGAAACTGGGTGGAGGAACTTACCTTGGTGCACTTCATTTGATTCTCTTGCATTTTCTTAATGCTGACAAGGTTTCTAGTGATATCGACCTCCTGGTCCTCTAAGATAAGAGCCAAGAACACTCCCAATCAGGATCCCAATCAGGATTACTCCCATCATCATCTTTTAAACTCCCTCTTCTAACTTCTGTGAAACTCCAGGCACACATGGCTTCCTCTTAGCCCCTGGCTCTGCTGCAAACATTTCCTTTAAGACCTTGCCTTCAGTGGACAACACTCACATCATTATTTATATCTTCCTTAGCAGATAAAGGAGCAAAAACAATAACAAAGGGCATATTTACTACCAAAAAAGAGAACAGAGGAGACTATATCTGACACTTAACATGTGGAGTCCTTGGTGTTTTCTGAGCATAGTTGTTTGCTTGCAGATGTTTCATTACCCAACTAGATAACATCATCAGTGTACTGATACAGTGGTGAGGTTAGCTATTCAGACATTGGGAAGATGATAGAAAGTATACTGCAATTACTTTTATTTTGGGTTCAACATCAGTTGAATTATTGGATGACTCCACAAGTTGCTGCTAGGCAGTTGTAGGGAAATGACCAAATAGTCTTTTTTTAGATCTCATATAAGCAATCAAGGGTAAGATACCTATTAAATTAAAACAGGAAGTACTGCAGCATGAGATTAAATAGCATAAAAATACTGAATGAATAAGGAAAATCTTCCTAATTAATAAAGCTATTCAGCCATAGAGCTACTTTTTTGGAAGGTTACAGAACCTTCCTTCTCAAAGATAGAAAATTCTCAGGGTAGATGTTGGTGAACAACTTTTTCAGCAGGAGGAAGAAGAGTTGGGCTAAATGCTGACAATAGCATGGATGCATTATAGAATTGTCCAGCCCTAGTTGAGTGGGGAGACACCCCTGTTTTCTCTGTGCTTCAATGAGAGTTAAATCAAATATTGCTTAGCACATTGTAAGCCGCCCTGAGTCTTCGGAGAAGGGCGGCATATAAATCAAATACATAAATAAATAAATAAAATAAATGATCAAGATAGAAACTCAGGAAGCTAATATTGACTTGCCTCAAAAACTGATCAAGTTTGAACTTGCTTAGTATTTAAGTGGAAGTTTTCCAGATAAGTTTAGAGTTCTAGGCTAGATTGGGCATCTGGAATCCTGACATCTTCAGAGTTCTTCAATTACACATTGTCATTTTAGAAAGGAAGCTGAATTTGCCTCCAAATTGACTGGATGATGGTTAAGAGCCTATTGCAGAGAAAGATTCAGAAGATTGGGAGAGCCATGACAATACTGAATGTATGATAAATGGGCAAATATTGGTACAGAAGAATCTACTGTATGTTGGAAGTGAATGTGAACAAAATATTGCAAGAAAATAACACTAGTATTTCCTTACTCAGTTTTTGATGGATGCGCCGCAGTTCACCCTGAACTGATTCCAACTCTTCCCAAAGGAATTTTTTGCTGCCAGAAGAAGAAACAGGACTTTACAAAGTAGCCCTGGAAATTCAAATCCTAAGATGATTTATTATTAAGCAAAAACATAAAAACTCACTATTATTGTCCTCTAGCCTTTGGCAATATAAGCATCTACACCAGTTTATTACCCAAGACTTCTTCAGTCACAAGAGCAGTGGGAAGAGAATTATGTAAAGATTGTGGAGACCCAGTCTATTTTAGCCATTTTTATACCTATCAAAAATCTACAAGACCGAGCTCATTTCTTTTTCTGCCCACTCAGTTTTCTCTTACCTCTCAAGGACATCTTGAGATAGATTCTCCATTGAACTTTGTTTCTGGACCATGGAACTCTGAAGCCCTTCTACTTCTTTGGTCATGGTTTTCCAAAGCTCCTGGATTTTTTTCTGTATTAGCTCATCAAACGTCTTTCCATGGGATAAGTGGGCAGAGAATTTGACTTCCTCTGGAAGGATGGAAGATATGATATGTTCTTCAGTAATGGAGAGATAGGGATTGTGTTCTGCATTCTTGATTTACCAGGACTAATTCTATGAAGATGCTCCTGTACAATTCTTGAAATGGCATTCAAAACGGACCAGGGATTCTAAGATATAACACCCTTAAAATTCTTCTAGACTAAACTACACTAAAGATGTTAGAAAATGTTTTCAATTCCCTCCAATTCTGCTTCTGCAAACTGCTTAGGGGTGGGGATTATATAACCTATCAGTCTTGATCTGCTATGTTTTCATAAACAGAAGAGTCAAAAATTCATAAGAAACCAAGGTCTCTGTGGAATTTTGCATACAGAAATTCCTAAAAGATTAATGCTCCAGAGATCCTCTTTCCCTGCAAAAATTTAAAAGCAGGGAGAAGAGATCCATTAAATGGTTTAAAGCAGGATGTAACCTGATACGATGGGACTTGAAAATCCACAAAACAGAGTGGTATTCATATTTCTCACCTTCCAGTGCATTGATCCTACCCTGCTGATAGTTGCTCTCTTGCTCTAACAAAGTAATTGAGTGGCTCAGTGCTTGAAAAGCCTGGAAGAAAAAATTGGTATAAATGTGGTTAACATCGATTGTGATACCAAGATGACAAGATCTCCAGGTTTGTGCCAACTACATACCTCTGTTTGGGCATGGAGCTGAGCTTTGATAAGCTCCACATCATTTTTCAGTACCAATTGGGACTCTGGAATTGAAGCTACAAGAGAGACAATTATTCACATACTTTTGCCACACACAAATGTGTAGCTTTGGATCTTTTTCCTTGATAAATAAATGAACAGGTTCAATGTTTCTGACACATTTGTTTAATTGGGTTCTTCAGTTTTAAGACTTACATGAAGAATAGATCACATTTTAGGTCATATTTATACAAAAATACTGAAAATTGAAAAGACTTCACAAAACTTAAGCACCACTCTAGTTCTTTTTTAAGTAAGCCTGTTATTAATAGCAAACTGAAAACTAAAAATGCTAAGCTCCATCTTCACATCTACTTGGAGAATTAATCCCAGACACTACTTGGAATTTTTTTGCTTTAGCAGTTATTATTGCTCAATCCTGAAGAATCCTGACCTGCAAAAAAGGAGACTGGGATCCACTTCATCTCTAAGGGGCAACAAGCATCCCTTTCTAGTGAGTGTGGATTGGTAACAGAAGAGAAGACATTAAGAATTCAAGTGACAGAAGATCCAAGGAGGGCAGTGAAGAAATTGGGTATCTGAATTAATGGCTGGGCCGAGTATCAAAAGAGAACAAAAAGGGGCATGACTGGAAAGATGAATTCTCAGAGTGTAAGAATAGGAAAAGAGAACAGAATGGAAAGGATCAAAAAGCCTACTTAAGTGAATGTCTTCATTGTAGAAATGATAATAGAAACTAAAAGGATGGTTTGTCAAGTCAAGAGAAGAAATATCAAAAGGAGACTTCCCCAACTGATGCTCTCCATATGGGTTGTATAATTGCTATTCCCCTCATCATTGCTAGCATGGGCAACGATTGGACTTCTAACCCAACACCCCTGAAGACACTGGCTCAAAGTAAACAGGAGGGGATTCAAGAAGAAGGCATCACCTTAGACAGGAGCGAGAGAATATTCACAGAAACATTGAACAAGGACTGAACAAGTTCAGGGATTCCCGGAGAATACAGAAATGTCTGTACAGTGCTTTTGCATTCAGGTTAAAGGGACCAGAAAAATAAGAGGAGGAGAAGAAAGAATGAGAGAGGTAGGGAAAGAGGGAAAGAGAAACTCACTTTAAGGAAAACGTCCAATATCTGGGGGGGGGGGGTGTTCCTGTTTACTTCATGACCACTCAGAGGAGACATGTTTGACCCTGACATCTTACCTCCCTTTCAATTATAATATATTTTAAATAAATAAATTGGTAGATTTAGCAAAAGTTCAAAAAGGACCATGTCACCTACCTTGTGGCCCCAACCCAGCCAACTCCACCTGGAAAAGTAAACTGCCGTCAATCAGTTTCAAAGAAAGCAACAAGCTCTCCAAAGGTGAGGACTTTTATGGCACAAGCTGCTTACTTTCAACAAAACCCCTTCTCATAAAATGTCAGCCTGTGTTCCTTTACCCATACTTCTTTCATTCATGCCTGTTTGGTAGTATACCTTCCTTCTTCTTTCTTTTTTCTTTTTATACTAAGATCAGTGTTCTCTTTATTGCTCTGCCTGCAAAAGAATTGGATCATCCTCTGTCAGAATTTCAGAAGTCAGAGGGTAAATAATCAGGAGTCTGGTAACACCTTTTTTGACTAACAAATTCCATTAAAAGGTATAAACTTTCATGAGCTGCAACTCAATTCTTAGTGTACAGAGCATTATCAGTATTTCTCAACCTTGACAACTTTAAGCTTTGTGGACTTCAATTCCCAGAATTCCCCAGCCATCACAGTCCCAACAAGTGCATCCATAAGATCAGAGTTGCCTTCACAAGCTCTTCTTCTAATATGCCATATGCCATCATCTGCTAGCAATGCCCATTTGGATTCTATATAGAAGAAAATTTGCATTTTGACTCTACCATTAGCATACTTCTTAAACTCATGCATGCTATAAAACAATACACTTATTTTGGGTTATAATAAGAGTAATCTGAGTTTAAAATTGTTTAAACTCAGGATCTGAGATATTTAAGCTTCCACTTCACCCAACTGCAATTCACAAGATAAACAATTCAAATCATTTTGATTTCAAGAGCATAAGTGAGGCTGTACGCTCAGAGACCTGGCCATAGCTATGTATGTTTACTTGTCCATTTGGCAGGCTTTATTTTGAAGGAGTAAGTGTTTACCCCTAATGTCTCTTGAGCAAAACACAAACACGATTTCTTTGCTACATCCTTGTAATTCAATAAGATACCTACTGCTGATGCAGGGCTGCTTGCCCGAGCTAAGCACCAGTTAGGAGAGTTGATGTGATTCTGTTCACCCTTGGCAAGTGTCATTGTAGTTGACCTCTAAGACAGAGAAACAGAGACCTTAATTTAGAAGCAGAAGCAAACATATGAGAGCAAGCAACAACCTGGTACAGGAAACTGGGGCTTGAAAATGGACTTTATTATTTTTATGAATTTAATGAATTTATTATTTTTAAATGGAAATTGTACCCTCCAATTTGGTAGGGCTGTCGAAAAAATTTGCTATTATTCCTTACCCTACTTCCCCTTATTTATTTATTTTGTAAAAATCAATAAAATACTTTAAAAAAAGAAAAGAAAATGGAGTTTTCAATAAATGAATCCTTTATTTTGGAAGACCAGCACAAGCTGCTTGTTCCTTTAAAAGGACAATATGATCATGAGCAGCAGACTGCAAAATACACTTTCTAAACAAGCAGTTCTAATTCTCATTGTTTCTTTGTATCTTAGCACATTTTATATTTAACTAGTCTTATTCCCTTGCCATACAAACCTAGATACTGTATATCTTTTGGTTTTGCTTAAACAGTCAAACCAGATATCATTCATTTTTATCACAGAAATTCCTTCCAATAATGACAATTGTAATTTTTCCCATCTTAGTATGTCCTTCTTAATTTGATTATAGGCTTGAAATAATATGCAATTCATGTTAATCATATTAAATATTTCATTTTTTTCTAAATATTAAAACAGTATTTTTGCTCCTCCACCCTCATGTTAATTAACATCTTCATTTTCTCATTAATTTTAAATCCAGCTAATCAATGCACCAAAATCTTTTATTTTTTCTGTATTTCCATTTCTTCCAAAGAATTTTTCAAAATTATCATCAAATATCAGCAAACACCCTTAATTTATATAGTCCACTTTTAATTCTCACTCCAGCAATGAATTCATCATCTTATGTGTCTATTCAATGCCGTATTTGCAGAGCTAAGATGAATAATAATAAGGGGCATCCTTGTCTTGTCCTTTTTTATATTTCACAAGGTTAATTTCTCCTTTTACGATTATCTCAATTTACAATTGTCTTTTGTGAAATATAAATCAATTTTATCCATTTAATAAAATCCACTGTCTCGAGATTATACTTTTTAGAATGCTAGCATCCATCCAAGAATATGAGGTAGGTATTACCAACTTCGTCACTCATCATTCCAAAAGTAAAATCTAACAATACAGCATGGGGAGTATCGGAGTGGTATTGTGAGAGGACCAATTGAGGGTATTCAAAATCTTAGGAATTGTCTTGTGTGAGTATAGCCTGGGCATTAGCTTGGGAACCATCCTACAGTAGCGAGTCCAGTGAATTTGAAATGCCAGTGTTTTTCCTCGTCTCTCCAAACTAAGAAGGGGACACCCAAAGGCGCTTTTTTCAAGAGACAACTGAACTTTCTGGTTTTTCTTTGAAGATGTTTCGCTTCTCATCCAAGAAGCTTCTTCAGCTCTGACTGGATGGTGGGGAAT
>JANHFK010003356.1:102299-114355 GCA_036250565.1 Sibynophis collaris | reverse complement strand
GCAGTGGTTAGAGTGCAGCACTGCAGGCTACTTCAGCTGACTGCTAACTGCAGTTCAGCAGATCGAATCTCACCAGCTCAAGGTTGACTCATCCTTCCATCCTTCCGAGGTGGGTAAAATGAGAACCCAGATTGTTGGGGCAATATGCTGGCTCTGTAAACTGCTTAGAGAGGGCTGTAAAAGCACTATGAAGCGGTATATAAGTCCAAGTGCTATTGCTATTGCTACATCTAGAGGAGTTTACTGGCTCGGATGTTACACAGATTATTAACAAGGGACAAATCTGATGTCGGAGAATCAGAATAATCTGACAATAAATGGGCCGCTGGAACAAACCATACATGCATGAAACTAGAGAACTTGGAATTGATGGAATGCTACTACCACAGTAGATCTAATGACTGGGGATATAGGAAATGTATGGGAGAACAATGGATAGACAGAGGATCTGCATCCATCCCCCCAACAGAAAAACAGCTAATGTCGGATGCAAGAAATGATGAAGCTGGGTTGTTCAAATGATTACAAGTTTATTTCATGCTATCTCTCTACAAGAATCTGAATTACTAATGGTCATGGCAAATTGGTGGTAGATAAGGGTCAACATAATTCAAGGAAGGCTGGACTTAGATGTCTCATGGGTGTGAAGGAACTCCAAACTCAGGGTGCACTTGACCTCGTCCTCGGGCTTAGCCCAGTCATCTCCTACACACTTCAATCTACTGAAATGGAAACTGCTCTTACAACTGCTCTTAAACCAACTACACATTATAACTTGGACTCAAAAAGACTAAAAAAAAACATCTGAAGCTGGAAGATAGTGGGGTGAAACTACCAGCAGGCCACATAGCAGACATATAGACTAAATACACTTTGGTATCCCCATAATCGTAAAGGAACCAGATAACGGGGCAAGGAAGATAGTAATATCCATGAGCCACCAAAAGATAAGGCAGATCTTGAAGAGCCATCTCAATGGGAAAAACAAGATCCATGTCATCCACATGTACCTCCAGTATTGTGAGCTGGCCAAAGGAGAACCTGGAACTTGCCAATATGAAGACCCAGAAGCCTCTCACAGTATACAGAGGTTCTATCCCAAGTCCAACACTCAGAGGCTGTATACCAGTTGGAAAGAAAGAGGGCAGGATCTGGTGAGTGTCAAAGCTACTGTCCTGAATGTAAATCACAGTATTCATGAGTACATCAGCAAGATGTCACCCAAAGTTGAGTGCTGAGAGAATTCCTGAAGCAGCAGCTGATACGGAAGAAAATCAAGAAGAAGAAATGCCATGGAAAGACAAGACAAGAATGCACCATTGACAGATAGCTAAGGTAGCAGGTTAACAATGGCTGGAAAGGGCTGGACTAAAAGACAGCTCTGAGGAACAGAAGCACTACAAGAACAGTCACTAAGCACCAGATATACAGAAGCAAGGCTTACCACTCTTTACAGGAAATGAGGTAGACTATGCAGGGAGGCATCAGAGACAGTCCAGCCCAGAGTGGCAGAGTGCAATATGCAGGTAGGCATACAAACATGCACTGAATGACATAACCAAGTAGTTGGCATTGTATATGGGAAGTTCTGCAGTGCATAAGCTAAATCCTTCCAAGTCCATATGGGAGATTCTACGGAAGGTGATGGAGAATAAAAGTGCTAAGATCCCACGGGACTCCTAGATTCAGGCAGGTACTGGCCAATCAACCAGTGGTGTAGTAGACAAGGACCAAAATATGGTGGCAGTTAACAACTTCAGGAAGAAGTATAAAAAGCTGGAATATTGGAATATCCCAAAATTGTAAAATTATATATTTCTCTATTACAACAAAAGAAGAGGGGAATAGCTCTTTACGTAAAAGAGACAATAAAGGTTAAACAAAACTTTATGGATGAGGAAGGGAGGATTTTGATGGTGGAGATAACAATGAACTATAAACAGATACTCTTAGTAATAATATACACACCAAGTATTAATCAAAAGGATTTTTATGGTAAACTTCATAAAAAAAAATAGAACTGGAGTATGAAAACATATGTATAGTAGGAGACTTTAATGCAACTGTGGATGCAGAATTAGATTACAAAACCAGAAAGGTAAATAAAAAAGCCAGGAAAACACTCCCTAAGGCTTGCTTCAAAATGGCGGAAGAACTAGGCATCCAAGATGTATGGTGAAAGATACATCCCAAAGAAAACCAATACTCATTTTACTCAAATAGACATATGTCTTGGTCAAGAATAGATATGATATGAATGTCAGCAGAGTTAAAATCTAATATACAAGAAATAAATATAGAAACCGGTAATTGGGCGGATCACAATCCAATAAAAGGACAAAAAAGGAAATTAAGATGGAAGTTGAATCAATCAATACTAAAAGAAAAGGAATTTATTCAATTTATGGAAAGAGAACTGGACTTTTTCTTTAAAGAGAACAGAAAAGAAGAAACATCATTACAAAATGTATGGGACACAGCTAAGGCATTTATTAGAGGATTAACTATAACATATATGAGAAAGAAAAACAAAAAGAAGAGACAACATCAAGAGATACTAGAAGAAGAATATAAGAGACTAGAGACAGAATTATAAAAAGATCCACTAAAAAAGAATATAAAAAATCAAATGGAATTAACGAATCATAAGCTGAATTTAATAGATAAAGAAGAGCTAGCACAAAAAATTAAAAGTGCTAAACAAAATTTCTTTGAAAACACAAATAAACCAGGAGGATGGCTGGCATATAAATTGAAAAAGGAGAAAGAAAAGGAATTGATACTCTAACTAATGGATGATGAAGAACTCTTCACCATCAAAATGACGATAAAAATAAAATGATTCAAAACTACTATTTAAAAACTATATGATCAAAAGTCAATCTCAGAAGATAAAATAAAACAATATTTAGAAAAAGTGGAACTACCTAAAATACCTGAAACAGTGAAAGCAATGCTAGATGAACGTATATCAATGATAGAATTAACAGAAGCAATCAATAGGCAAAAGAATGGCAAAACACCATGTCCAGATGGATTACCAGCATAACTATATAAAGAATTACAAAGTACTTTAAGTATTCCAATGTTGGAAGTATTCAATGAACGTTTTGTTAGAAGCGAAAGTACCAAATTCATGGATGGAAGCATATATTACTCACATACCGAAAGAAGATGCCGACCTACAACAGATAAAAAACTATAGACTGATATCTTTACTGAATGTTGATTATAAAATATTTGCTTCAATAATTGCAGAAAGACTAACAAGATTTTAAAATCAATTTATACATTCAGATCAAAATGGTTTTTTACCTAAGAGACAAATTAAAGACAATATGAGAATAATTTTAAATACATTGGAGTACTATAAAGCTCATCCAGAGAAGCAAATGGCTTTGATCTTCCTAGACACACAGAAAGCATTTGATAATGTGAACTGGCAATTCATGCTAGCACAACTAAAAGATATTGACCTTGGGGAGATATTTGTTAACATGATTAATGCAATATATTATAAACAAACTGCAAAGGTGATGGTAAATGGAGATATGACTGAGAAGGTTAGCATTAAGACAAGATAAGGATGCCCTTTGTATCCCCTATAATTTGTATTGACATTGGAAGTATTAAAAAGAAATATTAAACAAGATACAGAGATAAAAGGCATGGAAATAAAAAAGGAAAAGTATAAACTACAGGCGTTTGCAGATGACTTAGTCTTCATTTTGGAAGATCCACAAGAAACAGGGCCTAAATTTAAAAAAATAGAAGAATATAGTGAAGTGGCAGGTCTAAAAATAAACAAAGAGAAAACTAAGACTTTAGTGAAAAACCTTACAGATCAACAGAAAAAAAGAGTTAATGAAGAGAATAGATATTCAGGTTACTAAGAAAGTAAAATATTTAGGGATTCAGCTGACAGCAAGATGTGTAACGATTAAGGAAGATAATTATTACAAACTGTTGCAACAAATTAAAATAGATCTGGAAAAATGGAAACCTCTGCACTTATTGTTGATAGGAAGAATAGCTACAATTAAAATGAATATACTGCCCAGATTATTGTACTTATTTCAACAATTCCGATCAAATTGGGGAAAAAAATACTTTGAGGAACTTAACAAAACAGGGCCTAAATTAAAAAAAATATCTGGCAAGGGAAAAAAACAAGAATTAGATTTAAAATGTTGCAGGACTCAAGAAGTAGAGGTTTTGGATTACCAAACTGTGAATTGTATTAACATGGATGAAAGAATGGATTGTATTGAGGCATACAAGATTATTGACTTTGGAGGGGCATAACTTCCAACTGGGTTGGCATGCTTTCTTGTGGTATGGGAAAAATAAGATATATGGTTACTTTCAAAGACATTACATAAGAAATGCATTAATGTTAGTATGGGAGAAAATTAGAGAACAACATTATTTGAGGATACCAGTTTGGCTTTCAACAATGGAAGCAATGATTCACCCAAAGAATATTAACATGGGAAATATCGTTAGATGTAAAGATATTTTGAATGAAAAGGGGGAACTCAAAACTAAACAAGAACTGAGTGATCAAGGGATCGATATGACATGGTATTCCCAAGTGCAGATACATTCCAGATATGAGAAAAATGTTGAATTATGTGGTTTTTATAAAGAATTAACAGAATTAGATAAGATATTAACAGGGACAGAAGAAAGATTGATAAAGAAATTGTACAGCTACTTATTGGGCATAAAACTGGAAGATGAACAAATGAAGTAGGCAATGATAACATGGACAAAAAATTTTGGTCATACAATAGAATTAGATAAATGGCAGAAATTGTGGAACAGGAACTACAAATTGTCAATTGCATATAAAAAAATCTGTATAAGATGTTTTATAGATGAAACTTTGCACCGGCGAGGTTGGCAAAGATGTTCAAAGATAAGTCAGCCAAATGTTGGAAGTGGCACTAGATACCTGGGTCCTATTATATGTGGTGAACATGTGTAGAAGCAAAAAAAAATATTGCTGGACAAAAATACATACATGGCTGGAAAAGATGATAAAGCAGCACATTGATTTAAAACCAGAAATATTTTTGTTGGGGATTTTATCTGAAACTTATAGTAAAGAGAATGCATATTTAATTATCCATGTATTAACTGCAGCTAGAATTGTATTTGCACAAAATTGGAAAAGTGAAGAGATCCCTACTGATGAGAATGTGATTAGGAAAACATTAGAATGTGCAGAAATGAACAGATTAACGCTGGCAATTAAGGAGAAAGAACAAACTGAATATTATATGATATGGGAATTATTTTATCAATGGTTAGACAATAAAAATGGAAGTGGAAATAAAGGAGATTAAAGAACAGTAGAAAATATGCTAAGCTAGAGATGTAAAAATATGATAATTGTTAGTATTAGGATTATTAGAATTATTAGGCCTAATATTATATTCATATTAGAAAATACGTTAAGAGGGAAAAATGAACAACTTTACTATGCTCAATTGTTTAATAAACTATAATTGTAAGATTAGAGAATATCAATGTAGTGACTGATGTTGTAAATTCTGATGGTTATTGCACAGAGATATTTGTACCCAGATGACACACTGTTTAAGAGAAGATGGGATTTAAAAAAAAAAACTTTTTAAAAAATAATATTAGAAACTAAGTTAAGGTCTGTTTCTTACTGAAAAGGTAGAGCTGCATCTGAAGCATACCTCATATGCATATCAGGATCAGGATCTAAAAAATCAATACTTTCTGTAGAAAATAATTCCTTGCTTCTCTGCTGGGAATTCTGGGAGTTGAGGTCCACACATCTTAAAATTGCTGAGGTTGAGAAACACTAGCTAGATTTCTCTTTCTTGCATAAAGGAGAAAACTCTTTGCTGGCTCAAATAATATAGTCCAAATACAATTTTACCACACCATAAGCCTGCTTTGAAACCCCACCTCCAAGCATCACCTGCTACTGCACCCTGTGGTCCCTTCCGGCTTGCAGGATGTTAGAATTTAAGTTTGCTCTTACAAGAACTCCTCTGATTCAGTCTATTTGAGAACATTGTGGTTATTTACAAAAAGAGGAAGAAACATATAAACATGCTTAAGGGCAATCTTATTCATTATCCCATGTCCTAGCTAAGGACTCAGAAATTGTAGACTAGCATACCTCCTTGAAAATTAGCTAACTCCTATTACCTCTAATTCTTCTCTTTTATCCCATTGTGCCCTTCCCCCAAGCATCCTATGATACTTAAATCCCACTATCTTAAAGAAACAATTCATAATACACAGCAGTCATCTTCACTAGCACTTCACTCCTGACAACTAATGAAGTAATCTATAGATCCGTGATGGCGAACCTGTGGCAGGGGTGCCAGGGGTGGCACGCAGGGCCCTCTCTGTGGGCTTGTGCACCGTCGCCAGCTGCTCTTCCAGCATGTACATGTTCCCCGCCAACTGCTCTTCATGGGCGCCAGAATGCTGTAAAATGGCCTAAAAACAGCCAAAAAACAGGCATGCATGCACCGTCCATGTTTGGACACTGGGTGCCAAAAAGGTTTGCCATCACTGCTATAGATAGTAAAGAAGGCCTGAATGTTGATTAAAGGTTGGAAAGGCAGAGGAGTCCTCTTTTATATGGAAAGTATGACAGAATTCTGTACTGGTAATTCTGTATTCAAATACAGTTGGTAGAAATTCAGATTAATTATAACAATTGTTTTCATACATTTTTGCCGAGTTACCAATATCAAGGTAATATTTGTAGTACTATGACTATGGAATTTGAAGGAATGGCTTATCTAAGAAATTATTTTAAAAAGGATGCATCTCTAGAATATTGGTACTCGCTGAAAAAAGTGAAATTTATTTATTATAATATGTCAAATCTATAAAGATTCTTAACCTTAACATTTCAGTGGTGATGCTAATATTGCTGAAATTTCTCTAAGAGAACCCTACATCAACCTGTATTTTATTCCGTAAGCCTACAGTAGAAAGGCTTAATTTGTTGTTATTTATGGACTAGTTGTAATGTTTTGGCATTTTTTCAATTATTAGGTTGGAAAGAGAATAGTCTAAGAAGACTCGGCAATCAAAAGTTTGATTGACCCTCCATAAAGCCCCTCTCAGACAATAAATAGGCGTTTTATGACTGCCCGTTTTAGTTCCCTTTGTCTGGCTGCCTAGTTGTGGGATGGGGGTATTGAAGTTTTTCTTCCCACATTTTTATTGCTAGACTAATATTTTGTCTACTGCTTTGGAACTTCTTTGAGGTTGAAGAAAGATTACTTCTATCTACAGTAGAATTACTGTAGTGTTGGAATAAAATCTTAGTTCAGATTTCCACAAAATCTCATTGGATGACTTTAGGCTACTCCTTGACTCAACCTACAGATCCACAGGATTCTTAAGAGGATTCAGAGGCTGGAAAGGGAAGGAGAATCTTGGGTTCCTTCTAGAGAGCCAGAAGATTAATGTACTTGATCGATCTACATATCCTCCAGAACAACTCACAAATGCATATTTAACATTAAAATAGTAGCATCCATTTATTATTGTCAGTGGAGGCTGGTACTTTTTAAAAAAAGGCTGGTACTTTAAAGCTTCTAGTTATTTTGATGAAGTATCATTTCTATTGGGGCATTTTGTAGAAATGAGACTGCTATTTTTGAAAGTTCCAAGTTTTCCAAGAAACCTTTTTTTTAATTGAGAAGAAAAAAATAATATCGTATGTTTTATTATCAAAATGAGGGGAAACCTTCCTCTTGGGTTTCATGCACCAAGAATCCCATGCAAGTCTCTCAGACTGTTTGAAGTCTGTAAGGTCTGGATGGCAACATACTAAATCAGCTGTGGGTTTCACATATTCTTGCCATATGCTTGCTTCGCTCATAAGCATGTGCCTTCTTGTGCATGCACCTTGCTCTCATGCGCACCATCCATGCATGCACCCGGCCTCGAAAACATAACTAAATAGGACTACATTATGTCCAGGCGGGTGGGCGGGCATACTAACAATCGCTGCTACCAGTTTGCCCAAATCGGTCCAAACCGGCTGAATACCACCTCTGTACTAAATCATGATTTGCTTTTGGGATAACATAATTCCAGTGAATTCTGACTTGCAGTTCATGGTTGATGTATTTGCACGATTAGTGAGCCAAATCAAATGAGACTAGTCAACAGACAATAGAGTCATTTGTGATATGGAACAGGTCTTAGCTGCAGCTTTGGTCTCCTTGGTAGTTACTGAGTTTTACAGAGCAATAATTTGATGCAGGAACACAGAGCAAATGGGTTTTTGTTTGATTTCTGCATCATCATTAATACATAACTGACTTCAACAGGACTTGAAGCATTTGGAGTCTTATCTATGAACTTGCATTTTATGCCCTTTTATAGGGAGAAATTGAAAAATGGAAGCTGGAAACTTTTTTTGCGTTAAAAAAGAATGAAGACCAAAAAATTAATAAATTGAATTCTTGTCAGATTCTGTATTGGATTATAGTATACAGTATAAGTCTTTAGGGGAATCGTCTTTCATTTTCTCTATAATCATCTAAGAATATATTCTGGGGATACAACCCATGAACCACATTCTGACCAAAAAGGACATTTAAATTTCCTAGCTTGGGTACTCTGAGACTTCAGTTTTGTTTTGTGTAAATCATGAATGGTTACTTTATAGCCAAAATATATTGTGATATGATATTTTTCTTATGGGGAGTTCATTTATTAATACTGGTTGAATATTTAGTTTATTGATGGCCATCAGAATCTAGAGTTTTTGCCAGTAGTGATGAATGACTCTGTTATAGCAAAATGTCATGCTACGTGAAAGCCAGTTTGGTCTAGTGGTTAATGCACCAGTCTAGAAAGCAGGAGTTTGTGAGTTCAAGTCTCACTTTAGCCATGAAAACCAGCTGGGTGACTCTGGGTCAGTCACACACTCTCAGCCTAATTCACCTCACAGGGTTATTGTGGTGAAAACAGGCAGAGAAAGGTATGTTGGATAAGCTACCTTGAGTTATTTGTAAATATAATAAAGGCAGATACAAATAAAATAATAAAATGATGTACATACATGTTCCAACAAGTAGTTATGTTTGATAGTCTGAGGAATTGCATACCTGTTGAATTTCACCCTTTTTTATTGCCCAATTTATCTGAATTGTGTATATCTAGTACCATCACTTTTGGTCCAGTTCATAAATCTAATGAGGTGATTTGGTTTTGCTACTAAATACCAGTGATTTGCTTAGAGTCCTACCACACTATTTGGAGCATAAAATTGGAAGTAATCATTTTTCTTGATCTGATACTCTTTTGAGATACAGTACTACCCATGCAATGTATAAATATTGTTGTCTGCAAGGAGGTGGCACGCGGGTGGCACACGGAGCCATATCTGCGGATATGCGAGCCATTGCGCTAGCAATGTGCGCGCCGGCCAGCTGATTTTCAGCTGGCCTGGCCCATGCCAGCCCTCCCCTCCCAGAAGTATCCACGCAGCCCATTTTGGATGCCAGGTAGATGCCTCCAAAGGGTCTCCAGGGAATGTGGGAGGGCGTTTTTGCCCTCCCCAAGTTCCAAGAAGGGCCTGGGGAGGGAGAAAAATGGGCCTACTAGGCTCACCGGAAGTCAGGAAATGGGCTGTATCTGGCCTCTGGAGGCTTCAAGGAGCCCTGCTAGGGCCAAAATGGAGTGCAAGGGGGTCATGCACGCATACACAGTGGAGCCTGAGGGGTTGCACATACATTGGGAGGGGCAGGGGGGACATTGAATTATGGATGTGGGCCCGCACGCACGCAACCCCCACTTTTGGCATGCTCTGGCAAAAAGATTAGCCATCACTGATATAGGGTTTGCATTGGCCAATGTAAAAAAATACAGATTTCCAAGGAAAATTGCAAGCTCATCACTGGAAGCTTTCAAGAAGAGACTGAACTGCCATCTGTCAGAAATGGTATAGGGTCTCCTGCTTAGGCGGGGGTTGGACTAGATGACCTACAAGGTCCTTTTCCAACTCTGTTAATCTGTAATCTGTCATATAGACACAGATTAAGATTAACTAGCCCCTCCTCCCCTTTGGTTATAGAGACTAATGTTGCTAGTTATAAGATTTTACTCAGCCTGCAACTTTTAGCAGCTTGGTTCCACTTGTGTAACCAAGAAATATCTTTCTGGATTTCAATGCTTTGTTTTGCTTTGCTTTGGCCTCAGCGGTGGCCTGTTGTTTCATCTGCACTTGGTCTCCTGCAGCCCTTGATGGATGGATTCCCTTGCTTCTTTATTTCTGCTGGACTGTTTAAAATTGAAATAAGAAAACTCAGTTCTATCATTGTCAGTTAAAAGAGAACTTGGCAGAATTTCATCCAAACTCCCTAAGTTGTTGGGTTTCTTTAACAGAATAGTCCACCTTCGCATGTTTCATCAATCAACTTGTAGGAAAAAATGTGGAGGCTGGAGGCAGTGCATGGTCAGGAAAATGTGTTCCCACCATCATAGTCAGTTGGAGTGAGGGGGATTGCTTGAAGACTAGCATGCCAGTGCAAGACAGAAAACACTGCTTTTGAAATGAAGCCAGGAGACATGGGTGGAGGGTGAGGATGGGTTGAGGATAACGGGGGTCCCTGCACTCCTGAAGCAGTAGGTGGCTCATGCTCATCACTCCAGCCTAAACTGGAAGTGTCGATCTGGAAGCAGAACAGCAGGAGGAATTCTCTCTCTCAGCCTCGGAAATAACATTGGAATCGCCAGAAGGTGGCAAGTCCAGGAAAACTGAATGTTTTGGGTAGTATGATTTCTAAGGGAAAAAAGGGGTTTAAAGGTCTAGAAGAATTTGTGATAGATTTTTTTCTTTTTTCTCTGTGATGTATATGTTCCTCTTTCTGTACGAATTAGGAAATTGTGATTTATATCAGCTGGGTAGCATGGGGGTATATTGCCTGTCTGAGGATCCATAATTTACAACTATGTTTGAAGCCTGGCAGTGTTAGCATCTGCATTCCTTACCAAGTGTGTTAAGAACTGGGATGTGGAGATATCTCCCTTAGTTTCCTCCTAAAAATGCCACACATCAATGTTCCTGAAGCTGCGGAAGAGGGGAGGAGTTTCTTTTAGAATACTTTGTGATAATATAGCAGATTCTCCTTTCTTTGTACTCAATTAACTTATACTCTGTCCTTTTCCAAAGTGCCCAGAATAACTATACCTGATCTCACCCTGTCTCCATGTTATGTTTTCTTTAATCCTTTAGAGTAGATTAGGTTGAGAAACAGGAATGGGCAGGGTTACCTAGCAAATATTTGAGGCTGGGTTTCTTTTTTCTTTATCAGGCACCAAATTGGCATATAATCCTATGCCTTTTCACCTTCCTCTTCTCTATGCCATTTTCAATAATTTATTTCTTCAGCTCATTCAATTGTTTTCTAGTTTATTTCATTATAACCAATCCATTCTTTGTCTATTTTGAATAAGCAAAGAGATATTGATTGGTATCTGTTAGCTTCAAAGTTGCTCAGGCAAGAAGCACAACCATGAATATTAACTCTTATTTTTATTATAAGGTTATTTTTATTATAAGGTTATGTCTATGGAGATTTTCAGTCATCCAGGTCATAGTTGTCCCAAAGGTCTTTTTTCAAGAGGCAACTGCACTTTCTGGTTTTTCTTTGAAGATGTTTTGCTTCTCATCCAAGAAGCTTCACCAGAAAAGTCTAGTTGCCTTTTGAAAAAGCATCTTTGGAATTATAAGATTATGTTAACAGAATCTTGAAAGACTAAAAGAGTCACCTTCTTGGGATACAGGCAATAAACAAATGTAATAAATAAATAATAAATTTGTTCCCTCCTTTCCTTTTATTCTCCAGAAAATTAGGGAGAGTCCCTTCCGAAATACTTTCTATGCTCTATCTTCTCCTTCTGTGGACTGAAATAGTAATTGGGCAGCCCCTTAGGTATATGGATCTTTCTTCCATGTGTAAATTATGACCTATTTCTCCTTGGATGTTTCCAAACTGAAGCTGGTTCCTTCATAGTGAAGTGGAGTCAGATCG
>JANHFK010003356.1:60584-77563 GCA_036250565.1 Sibynophis collaris | reverse complement strand
CTCCCCCCCTTTTTTTTTTTGAAGATGTAACCACATCAGTTATTTTTTAGTCCTTTGGTAGTTCCCCAGTGCTCCAGGATCTTTGAAAGATATAATTCAAGGGATCTGAGATCTTGTCTGTCAGCTCCTTCAGAACTCTGAGATGTAATCCATCTGGTCCTGGTGATTTGAATAGGGAGAATAGGTATTTCCTTAACATTTCTTGTTTATTTTAATTTGTATTCCTAGTCTGTCTTTTAGGGTTCTGCTTTTGGTAGATTGGGCTATTTTTTTCTTTTCTGTGAAGACAGATGCAAAGAATGAATTTAACAGTTCTGCTTTCTCCTTGCTGCCTGTCACCTTCTTGTCATCTTCTCCCATTAGTGGACTGATTTTTTCCTTGACTTTTTTCTTTTTAATATGTTGAAACTTTAAAAAAAATATTTTTGACATTTGTTGTAAATGTTCATTCCGAGTCTTAGCTTTCCTGACTTCACTTTGCAGATTCAGACTATATGCTGGTGTTCTGTCTTAGTTATGTGCCTCTCTTTCCATTTTTTTCCTCTCTTTGGTAGTTTCCTGGTGCTTCAGGTTGCTCGTTAAGAGAGATCCAATCTAAGGGGGAATTTCCTGACAGGAGAACAATTACCGGTAGTCAGTGAAAAAGCTTGCCTCCCAGAGCTGTGAATACTCCATTGCTGGAGGTTTTCAAGAAAAGATTGAACATTAATTTGTCCAGGATGGTATAAGGACTCCTGCTTGGGTAGGGGATTGGACTAGAAAACCTCCAAGATCCCTTCCAGCCCCATGATTGTATGATTTTATAAAACAGTCATTGTCAGCTGAATTACCTGTTTCATTGTAGTGTCCCACATGGCTGTGAGGTCTTCTTGCCTCCCATAATCTTCTTTTAAAGTCTTCATCGCCCAGTTTTTCAAGTGTTCAACAAATATATTTGTCTGGAGTCAAGAGGCATATTAATGGTAAATGATAATATTACAATTTGTCACTTCACTTCCATATAATACTGTTTAAAGTGTCATCTGCCTTATCAGCTGTTTAAAATCTTTCACTATAGTTGGATGAACTGTGTCATCAACATGTTAAATCAGCCTGCCTAAATTTGGTGTTCTTTATATCTATTGGACTATACTTCCAGATATCCTATAGTATGTGGAAAAATGGGGGGGGGGGGTGTAGCCATGACTTACCACAGTGGAGAAAATCAGCACCACAATAGCACACACCACTTCTGCTGTGAAGATTACCAGTATAACTGCAAAAAACTAGAAACAGAGAAATGTGCTGTTCACTATCAGCAAAGCTAAGGCTCAGAAATGCCTGTTAAGACTTTATGCAAAATCTACATAAAGTGATTTTCCAATGTTTTTAAATAGAGAGATTCAATATTGCACCATATAATTGGTTTTAGTTGTCAGAAAGAGAAACACACTGAAGTGAGTAGATAAAGTGTGCTATTCTTTCTATTTTGAGTTTTTTAGCAATACCACTTAGACTTATATACCGCTTCACGGTGCTTTACAGCCCTCACTAAGCAGTTTACAGAGTCAGCATATTGCCCTCAACAATTTGGGTCCTCATTTTACCCACCTAGGAAGGATGGAAAGCTAAGTCAACCTTGAACCTGGTGGGATTCAAACTGCCAAACTGCAGGCAGCCTGCAGGCAGCAGAACTAGCCTGCAGTACTGCACTCTAACCACTGCGCCACAGCAGCTCAGACTATGTTCTCATAGTATTAATAATAGAGCAACCCAATTTTAGGCATACTGTACTTATACCTACTATAAATGATGTTCATATGGATTATAAAGGAGATGGATGGAAGGCAACATCCTGCCAAAAGTGAAGTGGCCTAAGACTGCCCCTGCATCACATATAAGGAACAGCCTATTTGACAGAATGAAGCAGCCAGATCATTTAACTAAGCTGTTTCTAAACTAGGTAGGCTTCATAGAGAGATAGATTTTAAGGCACTTTTCAGGTGCTTTATGATGATGTTTGATGTCATGATGAAGAAAATCAATGCCTTGACTCTCTTGATTATAAGAAGGAGAAACTATATTAGGCTTTCAAGATTCTATTATTAAAGCCTATTTCAATAAAGTACTCTATTGTTTGTGATACTTGTTTTCTGACCTGATCTGCTTTAAAGAGCTGACAGGTTATTTCAAATGTCTAATAGCAACCAGTACTAGTGCAGCATTTTGAATTTGAAAGCACTTATGTGCTTCAAAGCACATATGGATATGTCCTCGTGGACCTATCTACCACTCCTTTAATTTTTCATCAGTCTTTTGCTGATAAAGAATCTAAGTAGAATAATTTTTTGTACCATCTATTAACATTTTAAGAGAATTTTAAGTAACAGAAAATAATATTCCTGCCCACCTAACTGAAATTTTTGACTAATACCAATATCAAGAACTGACTTCAATCCCGCCCCTTAAAATATATAGGAATAAAAAATGCTTGAAATAAGCCTGGGGATCCTTTCATGAGAAATGCTAGTTGGGACATTTATTTTGGGACTCTGCCAGCATATCAAGATTCAGAAAAACTGGAAGGCAAAAAAGGTCTAGTAACATAGGTTAAGAAAAGATGAGAGTAGCCATGTGTAAACTTTACAGCTTAGCAATTTCATAACACCCACATTTGGTCCATGGCAAGATCTTTTTGCAAATCACTTACTACCAGCAGGAGACATCTGCATTCTTTCACAGCTCCCCAGCATCCCAAAAAGCCCATGATGAAAAGAACGCTGCCAACTGTTATGCACAGGTAACCCACATGGAGCAGAAGCATCATTTGTGGTGCAGCAACTCCAAGGATCTTCTCAAAGGAATCACCATCTACCTTCACCCAGATACCAATGCCCAACAAAGCCAGGCCCCCTAGCTGGGAGGAAAATGGAGAGAAACCAGAAAGTATCACTTCTGCATTAGAAAGTTCTAATTCTGCAATAAAAACTTTTGAAGCAAAAGCACTGTTTCCTAGCTTCAACATTTCATTCCTAACAAAGTAAACCAGTATTAATAGACTGATTAGAAACATTCATAAATCTCCCCCTTATCACAATGGATACTCAAGGCAATGTACAATCTATACAGATAGTCCTTGACTTACAACTATAATTGAGCTCAGAATTACAGTCATAAGTTGTTGCAATTGTAAATTGTGGTAATTCACATGGTCGGAAGTAAATTTCCAGCCTCTTTTGCAACAGTCATTAAACAAATACTAATAAATACTTTATTAAGTAAAGGCTACAGTTGTTAAGCCAACCCATTCATTTGAATGAGTGGTTTTTTAAATCAGAAATCAGCATAAAATGCTGGAAACTGACCAAAAAACATTGCAAATTGTGGTCAGGTGACCATGGTAGGCTGCAAACAGTCATAAAATTGACTCCCCTGACATGTAGTCAGCGACTATGGGAGGCAATGTGACTATTTATAACAGCTGGAGGTACTTACAGGCTGTAAAGCACCCATTCTATAGCCACTGTAACTTTAAATGAATATAAAACAACCTGTTGTTAAGCAAGGACTATCTGTAATAAAATAGGTTTTATGTATATAAAACTGCTTGGTAGAATCAGCACGTGTCTTTCTTGGTTTCTGGAGTCTGATACTGTTTATCTGGCAACAGTACAGATTGTCCTCTCTTAACAGTCATTCATTCAGTGAGGACTTGAAGCATTTTTTCACTGGCCTTTGGCTGTCTGCCTATCTAATGCTGCCAGCTGTTCCTGCTGCCTTGTTCATCACTGTCACACCCACTTCATGTACTGTATACTGCTACTATACCAGCCCATGGCCTCTGTTCACGTCCCACCCAGGATCTCTTCTGCTGGACACAGTCCTCCATTTGCTCCCCACTCCAAAGCCGCATTCAGATATTTTGAGCTAACAGAATAATAGAGTTGGAAGGGACTTATTAGGTCATCTAGTCCAACCCCCCACCAAAACAGGAGATCCTACACTATTTCTGATATATGGCAGTCCAATCTCTTCTTGTTCCATTGTCTCAGTGTCAGAAAATTTCTCCTTATTTCTAGGTTGAATCTCTTCTTGATCAGTTTCTATCCATTATTCCTTGTCTGTTCCTTGGGTGCTTTAGAAAATAGGTTGATCCCCCTCCCCTCTGTAACAGCACCTCAAATATTGGAAGACTGCTATCATATCTCCCCTGGTCCTTCTCTTCACTAGACTAGCCATGCCCAGTTTCTCATATGTAATCATTCTTCATAAGTTTTAGCCTCCAGTCCCCTAATCATCTTTGTTGCATTTCTCTGCACTCTTTCTAGATTCTCAACATCTTTTTATAGTGTGGTGACCAAAACTGGATGCAATATTCTAGGTGTGGTCTTACTAAGTATTAGTACCTCATATGATCTTGATTGAATCATTCTGTTAATGCAATTTAGGATTGAATTGGCTTTTTTGGCTGCTGCCACACACTGTTGACTCATATTTAATTGATTGTCCACTAAGGTTCCAAAATCCCTCTCACATTTATTGCTATTAAGCCTGGTTACACCTAATCTATATGTGTACTTTTGAATTTTCTTGCCTACGTGTAGGACTTTACTTTTGTGATGAGTTCCCTTTCTATTTCCTCATGTAAATCATTTATGAAGATATTGAAGAGTACTGGGCCTAAGACGGAACCTTGTAGTACTCCACTGCTTGCTTACTACCCTCCATGTAGACATAGTACCATTAAAGATTACTCACTGAGTATGATTTGTCAGCCAGTTACAAATCCATTGATGGTGATGCTATCTATCACACTTTTTTCTAGTTTACCAAGAAGTATGTTGTGTTCTACTTTTTTGAATGCCTTGTTGAAGTCTAAGCATACTATGTCTACAGCATTTTGCTGGTCTACTAATTTAGTAATTTTGTCAAAGAATGAAATAAGATTGGTTTGGCATAATTGTTTTTAACAAACCCATGCTAACTTCTAGTTATTACTTAACTCATTTCTAGATGTTGCTAGATCTGTTTTTTTATTATCTTTTCCAGTATCTTCCCAGGTATTGATGTTAGGTTGATTGGTCTGTAATTTCCTGGGTCTGACCCCCCCCCCTCCTTTTTTTTGAAGATGGAAACCACATCAGCTCCTTTCCAGTCCTCTAGTACTTCCCCAGTGCTCCAAGATTTTTGAAAGATATGGTACAATGGTTCTGAGATGACATCTGCCAGATCCTTTAGAACTCTGGGATGTAATCCATCAGGTCTAAGTGATTTGTATTCATCAAGATCAGGCAAGTATTCTCTTACCATTTTTTCCTGCTTATTTTAACTTTTATTTCTAGTCTGTCTTTTATGGTTATGTTTTTGGTAGGCTGGGCTATAGTTTCTTTTTGCATGAAGACTGATGCAAGCAAAGAGTTAAGCAGCTCTGCTTTCTCTCTGCTGCCGATTATTTCCTTGCCGTCTTCTTTCTTTAGTGGACTGACTATTTCCTTGATTTTTTTCTTCTTATTTAAATGTTGGAAGAAACTTTAAAAAAAATATATCTTTGACCTTTTTTTGCAAGTCTTTGTTCATTCTGAGCCTTTGCTTCCCAGCCTTTGTCTCTGCAGATTCTGGCTGTCTACTGATATTCTGCCTTAATTTCTGGTATGTGTTCCTCTTTCCATTTTTTGTACTTGTCCTTTTTGAATTCCAGTATGACATGGTCACTCTCACCTAAGGTTCCTGCAGATTCAACTCCATCACTTCTTCTCTGTTCATAGGAATTAAGTCCAGTATAGCTGTCCCTCTAGTTCCCTCCTCTACCTTTTGGGCAACAAAGTTGTCAGCTAGGTTCCTAGTCAGGAACCTATTCAATTTCTCACTTGGTGCAGAATTACTCTTCCAGTTGATGTCAGGGTAATTGAAGTCCTCCATTACTATTGCACTGTGTTTCCTACATATGTTTATTAATTGGTTAGCAAAAAGTACACCTATTTTTTCTGTTTGATTGGATGATCTGTAATATACATATATGGTAATGTTATTATTTTTTTCTTTTATATTAACCCATATGCATTCTAGGAGGTTTTTTTCTTTGGTTTCATGCATTTCTGTAGCAATATAGTGGTCCTTTACATATAGTGCAACTCCGCCTCCTCTTTTATGGAGTCTGGGTTTTTTGAAGAGTTTGTATCCTTCTATCAATATGTTCCAGTCGTGGGTTTTGTCCCACCCAAGTTTCTGTTATTCCGACTATGTTGTATCTACCTTCGTGTATTAATAGTTCAAGTTTACCCTGTTTGTTCCCCAGACTTTGTGCATTTGTATATAGACATTTTAGATCTTTATGTCTGACTGTGGGTATGCATCCTATGTCTCCTATTTGATGTTTAAATTTGTCTTCCTTCCCATCCCTCCTTACGTCATTATTTGATTTGTTTTCTAGGGGTTTTTGCTTGGGATTAGGTCCTGGAGATCCTAAAGATTGGTCTCCTTCCCCCTCAATTTTAGTTTAAAATCTTCCTGATAAGTTGAACCAGTAGTTTCCTGAAAACATTCTTCCCAGTCTTTGTGAGGTGCCCATCCCTTGCCAAAAGCCCATCATGGAGGTAGTGCAGCTCATGGTCCAGGAATCCAAAGTTCCTTTGGTGACACCAACCCTTTAGCCAGTGGGTTTAGTTTAGAATCCTCTGTCCTTTTACTAGATCTTTCATTGGCAGTACAGATGAAGAAACTGCTTGTGCACCTAACTCCTTAACTTTCTTGCCTAGCTACTTGTAATAGCTCAATATTGTTTTCAGGTCCATTTTCATGTCATTCTTCCCTATGTGTAATAGTAGGAAAGGGTAGTAATCTATGGTTTAAATTATTTTGGTTAGCTTCTCAGACACATCTTTGATTTTTGCTCCAGGGAGACAACATACCTCTCTGGATTGACTGTCTGGTCTACAGATGGCTGGTTCTGTTCCCTTGAGAATTGAATCTGCTATCACAAACAATCACCTTTTTTTTCCTAGGGAGATTTGAGGTATTTTCTACCTATCACAGAAGCACTTGATGATGCTACATGTTAAGGGACATTTGATGATGCCTCTTTTCTAGGGGTCTGCATATTTTCTTCCAGGAAAAGTCTATGAAATTGATTGCTCGGCACCAGTGGGGCTGCATCAGAGTGGGTTGGGCTGGACAGAGGTTTTGTACTAGGGTTGTGTTTTTTTCTATGATATTGATCAGGGCTTCTGTTTGTTAGCTTGCCAGGTGCAAATGGAAGCCCAGGCTGGTGCACAAAGTAGACACTGGCTACACTAGCATGAAAGAAGACCCTAGCTGGTACCATACTGGTACATAATGCAGTAAGCATCTAGTATGGGGGCAGCAGGCAGGGCTGCGTGGCAGCAGCAACAGCTAGCAGCAATGGTGGCCAAAACAGCAGAAATGTGGGAAACAGGTGAATGAGGGAAGTTGACGTGAAGGCAGCCCCTTACCTTTTTCCAACAATGGCTTGGGTTCTTGCCTAACGACTATGTGGTATTCACTCAAAAACAGCAACTAGAATGCCAAAACTGCTGCTGCTGCTGAGTGGAGCAGTCATGTGACATTTCACTCAGCAACAGGGTTGCAATTAGGGTCATTAAGTGATAACTACTTATACTGAGAATGGAACTATTTGTTGGTGAGCAAATCCACATACATAAACAAACTATAAATAATAAACAAACTTGCAGAGAAGGATGGTACTTCCTCCCTTCAAATTATCCCATGCAATTATTTCTATCAGACAATGTTGGACAGGATTTGTCCTGTCCAAGGATTGGAGAATGGAGGAAATTGGGATCATTCGCAATTTATGCCCAATTTATGCCATTACATTAGAAGAGAACTATGGTGGGAAACCATTTTTTCTTTTCATATTTGTTTTGTTGTATGAACAACGGAATGTATTAATATTGCTTCCCCATGCTGAGTATTTCCACACATGAGGCTCATACTGCTCTTAGCCCTCTCACATCTGCACATCACAGATATTTTGCAAAAGTATACTTTGTGCATCTGTTCAACCTCCTGAACTATTTATCCAGCTCTCTGCCACAACAAATTTTCATCCACCCTAGCACATACTTACAAAGATTACTCCATTAAATACAAACATCATCATCTTCAGGAAGGAGAAACAGATATTCATTTTGTATCTGCAGTCAAGAGAATGATAATTATCATTTTGATGAGAAAACCATAGAAAGCAAACAGTGATAGTGTAGGATTTGGCCATATTTTTGGCCATAAAACAAAGAGATTAAAATTAATGACAAATGTGTGAAGTCATTAGATAGTACAGTCTTAGATTGCAGATTTTAGAACAGCATCAATTTTCTGTTGCCTTTCATTTGCTGCCAAATAAATGTACAAAATTTAAATAGCTGAAAAATTCCAACTTCAACAACATCACCATGTCATTGCAATGCCTTATACTCAGATACTTCCAGAATTAAGAATGCAAACTTAAATATACTTGTCCACTATGTTGTTCTATTTTGGGGCATCAACATTATACAAAATATAGAAGGAATCAGAAACAATGTTAAAGTAATTAAAGGTGTGAACTGGAAAAAAGGAAAGAAAATACAACTAATTCTAGTTTAGACCAACACTGTTCAATATAACAAACTTTTTTATCCATATTTCTTGCATATAGATATCATCATCATCACCACCACCACCACCAGTGGCTATCCACTGCAGGATAAAGGCTTATTCCGCATGTTTCCAAACAATATGGTCCTTAGCTTTGTTTTGCCAATGGGGCCCACAATACTTGGTGATGTCACCGATCCATCTTGTTTTAGGTCTCTTTCGTGGATGCTTTTTATCAAGTGGGAGCCATTCTATGACTGCCTTAGTCCACCTGCCCTCAGTTCTTCTTTCTTTGTGACCAGCCCATTTCCATTTCAATTCTTTTACTCTCTTAATGACATCGTACAGTTTTGTTTGTTCTCTAATCCATATGCAGGTCTTTCTATCTTGTCCTGTAATGCCAATCATGTATCTTTCCATGGCTCTTTGCACCACTGGTTGCTTTTGTATGAATTATGAGGTTAGTGTCCACGTTTCACTGGTATGTGTGTATATACATATACAAATTGATACATTGTCATTTGTTTTTTAAAATTCTCACCCTTTTTCAGGATTTTATCTACTTCATCCAATCATGATTCTCTTATGTTTTTTTCTTTTTTTTTTGACCCATTCATTTCCCACCCATATATTTGTTCTTCAACTCAACATTCTCTCTATGTGATTAAATCACCTCAACATGCCACTTTCATACATTTTCCATCTTTAGTCAATGTTCTACCAAGGTATGCAAATTCATCTACTTGCTCTAGTTTTTCATTTACATATAATTTTCATAGTTCACCTTTCTTTGATAAATTAATTTTCAAACCCATGGTAATAATTGCATATACATTCTATGATTTCTTGCAATTGGTTCATGTTCTTAGCCAATAATATGGCAACATCTGCATGCAAAAATACACAAATATTTGTGTCCTCAAAAAGCATACTTCTGGGTGGTCATCAAGGTCACTCCCATGTAGCGCACATTATAGTAGTTTGCAAGGTGACATGATGATTAGCCAGGATCTGTTGCTCCAGCGTCAGCCATATGTGGGGCACTAGCTAAAATTGGGCAAAGTCTCTCTTGTCCATAGCTTCTATCTACTATTTCTGCAGGAACTGAGTCCAGGAGCACCCCCAGATTGCACACCAACTCTTTCAGTAGGAGCACAACCCCATGCAGAGCTAAATTTGAGATTATTCAAGTGTTTCTGAACCCACTGCATTGTGTTTTGCCTATTCAAAACTAAAGCATAATAATTGCCAAAGCAACCAGTAAAACTACAACTTTCATCTTAACAGGGAATCAGATGTACACATGTTCCTCTTTATATTTTGGGGTTGCACTATATACTAAGCCAGAACAAAACAACCACATTATGGCTTAACTTAATGTGTAAACCCAACTACCTGCACCTTCAGTAGCTCAGCAAAGCGACCCAAGTATCACCAGGACCCAAATTAGCCTTTCAGATAAACAGAAACTTGCATCAGCTTCAATCTTTATTTACTCAGGGACTGGCTGAGGGGAGGACCTTGTTTATTTTGAAAGATTATCAGAGCCCCCAGTAAAAAAAAAATAGCATGGTAACATTTAGCCTTGTGATCATGGCAAATGATGAGATAATGGGAAGACTCCACTTGCAGTTGCTTAATTGCATTTACAGGAGCAAAGAAATGAAAGCAGGTACTGGACAACTTGCCTCCAACACTTGGCCATGGGAAACCTTGCCTTGGCCAATTTGCTGCAGGCACAACTCACCACGGGCTTTACATTCTGGTTTCCAAAGCAGGCCTGGCTTAAGGGAGGCAAAAGTTCTCTCCCTAGCCCACATTCTTTCTCTGAAGGCTTCCTTGCCTGACTTTCCAGCACCCCCCTCCCCATGAAAGGCAGGCTAACTGGGAATTATTGTTCTGTACACACATAGACACACAGACCATACCAAGCTTGGGGATTTTTATCTGTATCCAAGCTGGCAAGCTGCCAATCATGCCTGAGCTTCGGAAGAAGGACCTTTCCTTCAGTGTGCTGCGCTGGACTATGAGCTCTCAGGCAGGGAAGGGAACAAGCAGGGATGGTGACAGGGTGATCAGCACAGAACAATAACTCCCATTTAGTCCAGCTTTCATGCTGGAAAGTGAGGTGAGGATCCCTTCAGAGAAGGAGTACAGGAAGGCTATACAGCAGTGGTGAGTTCCTACCAGTTCACTCCGGATCCTGCAAACCGGTAGTAGCGACGGCAGGATGCTCCACCCACCCACTCAGATGTCATCACGGACGCTCTGCGCATGCGTAGAAGCTTCATGCACAGAAGCGCTGCATGTGCGCGCACTCCAATTACGAACTGGTAACGAAGATAAGTGGAACCCACCACTGTGATACAGGAATCATTGTTCCAGGCTGAACCCTTCAGCAGGAAGAGCCTTTGTGGTGACAGCCATTGGGAGTGAATTGCCCTCTCATCATCCCTCTTGCCTCTCTCCCCACTCGGGTGCTCTCAGGGTTCAGTGCAGCATGCCGGAGAGGTCCTTCTTCCCAAGTACCTCAAGCTTGGAATGGTCTGTGTGTGTACATGCATGCATGTTTGTACACATGGAACAATGATTCCTACTTAGCCTGCCTTTCACAGGGGACTGCTGGAAAGTGAGGCGAGGAAACCTTTAGAGAAAGGGGGCTGGTGGGAGCTTTCACTTCCTTTAAGCTGGGCCTGGCTTTGGAAACCAGAGTGGAAGGCCCAGGCTCACAACGAGTTGTCTCTGTGGCAAGTTGGCCAGTATGAGGAGTCCTGCAGCCAGGTGGTGGTGGGTGGCCAGATGGTGGCAGCAAGTTGTCATAGACTCAGTACTGAAATGGCTTCAGCCCATATAAGGGATGTGGGGTGGAAGAGTGTTGGAATGAACCTTGTAACATTAATCCCTCTTGCCTCTCTCAACTAACATGTCAAGATAAATGGCACCAAAGAGAAAGCTAGAGAAACAAACTGTTATCGTTTTTCTTAGCTACCAAGTAAGGACATTTTTAACATTCCCTCCACCCTACTGTCTGTCACTACTGAGCCTATTGTTCAGAAATTAGCAGCACCGCTCTGATCCCACTTACTCTGGCAGTCCGCACCAGATTCACTAAAACTCTGTTTCTTAGAAGTGAGAGAATGGGAAGTAGTCCTCTTCCCTCTTCAGGTCCTCAATGTTGTGTTGTCATTACAAACAGTACGTTTTGCCAACATCCTTCAGTTGATAACTCAGGCCTTGTTTTCTTTGCTGCTGCTGGATACAAGCTGAAGCTGTTGCTTAGCAGCACTCTAGCAGCTGTTATTTTCTTGCAACTGCCAAGCTCTGGTTTCTGGTAGGCAAGGGATCTCCACCAGCCCTTTGTATCATGCATTTAGATCAGGGGGGCAAAAAATGTCAATCTCTTGCCTTCTCAGCTTAATCATGGGAATAGACTTGTGACACCAAGATGCCTTTTTTGGAAGGGGAAGCTACCTGGTATCCTCTGTACTGTGATCCTTCTGTTAAGAACCAGATTAAATCTTACCCTAGGAGATTAATCCCATTATCATAACTAGTTGTTGGATTTGCTCTTCTTCACCTTCGGATCCTTGGCTTCCTGCTGAATTACTTCCACAGATTCTGACCTGATATTCCATTTCCTAAATTTTATAGCCTCCGTTCTCTGTTGCTGAACTTGATACGTTTTCATTAAATCCACTGAAATACCCACCTAAAAATCAATGCCATGGAATTGCAGAGTGCAGGCCATCCTTTGACAAACAAGATTGTAGCTCATCCTGGATTTGGGCTATATTAACCTTATATATAGATGTGGGTGGTGGGAAGGCTAAACAGAATAATTTCATGTTGAAGCATGACACTAACTTTATGGTCCAATATTTCATGTTTTACACCAGTTATGCCCATTACTGAATAGGGAAAGAGAGTTTTTCTGCTGTTGCTCCTCCCCTGTGGAGCACGCTCCCCCCAGAAGTGAGGTTCTCCTCAGAGGTGAGGTGAGTCCACACTCTCCTAGCTTTCTGTAAAACCATAAAACAAGGTTCTGTGCCCTTGCATGGGATGCACAGATGGGCACACAGCTCTGAACTTCGTTGGTGCTCTGAATAAGCCCTTTCCCCATCTTTTAATTAATTCTTCTCTTGCCTCTTTTAAATTTTATATCCTTCTTTTTACGCTTTTGATTTTTTATTGTACACCATCCAGACTCCCTTTGTAAGGGAGAAGGGCGGCTTTAAATATGACAAATAAATAAACAAACATATTCATCAGGGCTTGGAATATGCGAAAAAGGTTAGTGCTACCCACCAGTTCTTTTGAGAAAGTTTGTTAAGCATTTACACATTTCTTCAAAAGGTCTGGACTTATGGCAACAGACATTTTGTCAAAAGCTCCACAATGCAATCCTTGTGGTTCTTTTATACATTGAAGTTGAATTTTATATCTATATAACAACAGAAATAATACAGTGTAGTTGAAGGAAAATGTATTGCTGTGGACTGGTGTCTCTATAGCTGTCCTTGAAATATTATATATACAATACATTATTTTGGATTTTTTAAGCATTATAGCACTTATATGGCAGATACAGAGACCGCCTCATGCTTTATAAGAGCTTGATAGTGATGCAATACTGTGCAAAGTCCCACTGTATTCACAGATAATTAGAAATTATAGGCAATTTAACATTCAATGCACTTTGATATGGCCCAAGGGCTAATCAATAAAGTAAACTGATCTCAACTGAAACATTCAATAAACTATTCCAGAAGCAGGTTACCATTAGTTGCCTGTTCAGCTTTATAGTTATCTCTGGTTGTAGGACACACAAACAATTATCCAGTTTCTGATGAGATTCAATCTTTTGGAATGAACTCCAGTGAGACAACTATTCAGACCACTTTAGCTTTAGGGGGATGAGATGTAAAGTTAGACAACATGACTATCTTGACTCATTATTTTCATATAATTTAGGCATTATTAATCCTGACAGGATATAACATACTTTCTGATTTTTGTTTATTTGCATATTTCTGTCATAATATTGGAGCTTCTAAGCCCCTCCATTTTTCTTAAACTGATTACACATGTCTCAAAATTTTGTATCCAGACCACAATACTTTGCATTATGTTTAATGCATCCAGTGAAACGATTACTCCAGTCTCAAAAAATTCTTACCTTTAGGAGATTTTCAATCATGAAATATGTCCCTCTAGCCCCTGTACTTTCTATGTGCTTGGTTTGTGGGATATCATGAGCTAGTAAACCAAAAGACTACCTAAGGCTGCAGTTTTTCTCTTTGCCTCACACCTGATGATTTTGAAGCTTATCACTCTCCATCTTTGCTCTTCACCTTAGTTTAGAAAGAGGGAGGAGAAAATACAAGGTCTCTTGAGAAGATGGTAGTTCTTTAACCCTTTATTTCCAGAGAGGAATCCATTAATTGTAGACTTGAAATGTATCTGAAGGGCTTGTGTTTTCCTCAGGAAGTACTAGTGTTAGCTCTGCTATCTTTGCTCTGCCATAAATGGGGGGAGGGGGCACAGCCATTTGTGGAAGAAGTACAGGAGGAAGTAGGAGGCAAAGTGGGGAGAGATTGGCACGGACAGAAACCAGACATGTGAAAACCGAACTAATCCAGTTGCCCAAGGACGCCTGGCCTCAGAAATAATGTGAAGCCATTTCAAGACGCACCTAACATCAAAGTGGTTCCCAAAGCATCACACAGGGATGCAATACTTTGCACAGGAAGCCTTAGTTCTAGCCTGCTTTAGCTGTAAGCAATAATCCTTAGCAAATGAATCCACTACTTCAACCAAATGGCGTTGTGGTTTTTTTCTTTCCAAGGAACCTAGCTGGGGCAGGTCTGACATTAGACTAGAACTGCAATAGTGGTCAACCTGGAGAGATGCTTCTATCGTGGGGACTGTGCATACAATGTTGGCTCACAGGGGTGACCAGGAGGAGGTGAAGGCTTGGGGAGAAATGTCGGCAAAATCCCATGACGGAGTAGACCTCCCTCAATAGCTGGGAGAGGCAGAAGCCTCCAATGATTAACCAAGACCCCAATGGTCACTGGGGGTCAAGAAGGAGGAGTGAGAGGAAAAGCCCTCTGAGGTGGCTTTCATCCACGGGGGCTGAGGGAGCTGCCAAAGGGAGCCGCGTGTGGAAGTTGGGAGAGCAGAACATGAAGACTTGATGCTGGGGCAAGTCATAGAGGTCCTGAGAGGAGTCTTTGACAACCTCAAGGCGCATGCAGCCCTGGCTCAAGTGGCACTGCCAGCTGCCCAACCAGTGCAGGTCAATGGTTGCAATGGTGTGGCTGCACCTGCCACTGAGGCTGCAGTGGTGCCTGCAGTGCCAGCACTGCAATGAGCAGTGGCCCCAGTGAGCTGCCCCTCAAGGAGCTTGGCCTGCCCCATCAAGGAGGAAAAGCTGCAGACCACCAGCCCTCAGGATGAAGTTCAATGGTAACTCCAAATGTTTTTTTTCCTGGCCCAAGTCTGGTCTTGTATACAATAGTATGAGCTGAACATACCAACCAAAGGGGCCAATGTGCAGTGTGTGACCATGACATTGGAGGAGACCACAGCAGAATGGATGGTCACTGTCCATAACAATGATGCCCCCAACCTGGTAAACTGCGACCATTTCATGACAGCACTCTGGAAATTCTTGGAAGACCCCCTGGCCAATTGTAAAATCAGGATGAGGATCAAAACCATAAGCCCGGGCTGCTGACCTGTGGCCACATATGCTCAAGAGTTTTGTGACTTGGCCTGCAGATTGACTTACTGGCCACAAGACATGCTTACAGAATGGCTGAATGATGATGTCTACAACACTTCCATCTCTAGAGATGCCCATGCACCCTCCATGATTGGTATGCCCTGGCCGAAGAGATTGAGATTGACCTGGCTTGCTTACAAAACCATCCCAGTCATGGGTGGTGGAGATCCCTCCAAGAAAAGAAGGAAGCCCCGAATCCACCGGCCTGTGAACAAATCCCGTGCCAACATTCCACTGGTTGCTTCAAGTGTGGGAAGGAAGAGCACTGAGCTGCTGACTACCAAGCTGCACATCCAGCTCAAAAGGTAACTTAGGGGCTGGTACTAAGCCAATGCCAAGAGAGAGTCAGCCCTGGAAGAGTCAGCCCTGAGGAGGTAGAATTCATTGAGTTCACCCTATCACCCAAAGATGGCAACAGAACTCCAACCATCCCAGTGAGAGTACCAGTGGAGAGCGACACCAACTCAGACGATGACCCCTTGGTAAGTCGTCCCGTGATTCCGGTAACTATTCTCATAAAATTGGTGGTGCCATCCTTGGGGTACATGGGAAACCTGGTCCGCCTTGACCTAGTTCAGAAATTAGGTCTAAGACTCAGACAGTTTAAAGTGCTTGTGGCTTTCTGCCAGCTAGACAGATCAGTGATTGGGGAGCCCATGATGTTCATGACCAAGCCAATAGAGATGAGGATGGGGGCCCACATAGAAATCTTGCGCTTCATTGTGGCACCAGACATGGAAAGATCCCTCGTGCTTGGCTTGGCGTGGCTACTGAAATGTAACTCATATGTTAAAGATCTGGCAAAAGAGCCCCGAGGGAAATATTAAAGAAAGACTTAATATCCTAGTCCTAAACCACTGAGATTGGAGCCAAGAAGGGAGGTGGGAGCTATAATGCAGGACTGCCCCAAAGGCGATCCCCAGATATCTAAAGAGTATCGGGACTTACATGACATATTTAGTTAAAAGGGCCTCAGACACACTTCCCCCCTCATCATCCCAAAGATAGTTCTATGGAAATTTTACTGGGGCCCAAGTTATTCAAAACCAAACTGTACTCCGTGATTCCTAGAGCCATGCTTTTCAACATTTTCACAGATTGTACCACTTTTAGGACATAGCAATATTTGAATACCACCAGTGGCTTAGCAAGGTGTCAAAAACTTGATGACCAAATTAAAAAAAATTAAAAAGGAAAAAAGGTGACAGTACACCCACTTACCACACTTTTAATGGGAAACTTGTGCCTCTTTCTCTGACATTAATCTTTGCACTCATGACTGGAAAATGCTTACTGATAGAATTAAGTCAGATTCCAGCTGAAGACAATTCCTTTTCTTAGTTTTTATATATGTCAATTAAGAAAACAGCCAATTACGGTAAGTTCATTTAGCTTTTTAAATAGCCAAATAACCAAGGCAGGACATCCAGAAGACATTTTTAAACTTTTCTAACATTCATCAGGAACAGGTGTGTTTCATCTTGTAGCTCAAATAATCTCAATAATATTTCACTTCTCAACAACCAACTATATGAAAGAGAAGAGTGCTGTGCTCAGAATCCAAATTCTTGCGTAATTCTCAGAATAAATGTCCATT
>JANHFK010003356.1:3995-15984 GCA_036250565.1 Sibynophis collaris | reverse complement strand
CTGGGAGTTTGACAGCCCTGCCCTATACTATTTCAGACAAGTGACTGTCCAATATCTTCTTAAAAACCTCCATTGATGAAGCATCTACAACCTCTGACGGCAAGCTGTTCTAGTAGTTAATTGTCCTCACTGTTAGGAAGTTTCTCCTCAGTTCCAAGTTGCTTTTCTCCTTAAATTAATTTCCATCCATTGTTTCTTGTCCTGCCTGCAGGTGCTTTGGAAAATAAATTGACCCCCTCCTCTTTGTGGCAACCTCTCAAATACTGGAATAACTACTATCTGTCACCCCTAGTCCTTCTTTTCTCTAGACTAGCCAAACCCAAATCATGCAACTGTTCTTCATATTTTTTAGTCTCCAGGCCTTTAAGCATATTAGTTGCTCTTCTTTGCACTTTTTCCAAAGTCTCAACATCTTTTTTGTATTGTGACCAAAACTGGATGCAATATTCAAATATGCTGGCTCATATTTAAGTGATCATCTACTAGGATTCTAAGGTCCCTCTCACAGCTTCTGTTTTTGAGCCAGGTTTCTCCTAATCTGTATTTGGGTTTTTCCTGCCTAAGTGTAAAACATTGCTTTTCTCCACATTAAATTTCATTTTGTTGGATAGGGCCCATTGTTCAAGTCTGTTCAGATCTTTTTAGATCCTGAGCTGAAGAATGAAATAAGATTGTTTTGGCATGGTCTGTTTTTAACAAACCCATACTAACTTTTAGTTATATCTTTATTTGTTTCTAGATGTTCATAGATCTATTTTTTTTATTATCTTTTCCAGTATCTTCCCGGGTATTGATATTAGGTTGATTGGTCTGTAGTTTCCTGGGTCTGTTTTTTTTTCTTCTTTGAAAATGGGAACCATATCAACTCTTTTCCAGTCCTCTGGTAGTTTCCCAGTGTTCCAGGATTTTTGAAAGATATGATACTATATTTCTGAGATAACATCTGCCACAGGGGTGGTATTCACTTACCTTCGCTACCAGTTTGCAAATGTGAGTGCGCATGCACAGAGTGTCAAAAATGGGACATGATGACGATTGGACAGAGCCTCCTGCAGCAGCTGCTACCAGTTTTCCCAAACCGGATAGAACCAGCTGAATACCACCACTGATCTGCCCGCTCTTTCAGAACTCTGGGGTGTAAACCATCAGGTCCCAGTGATTTATATTCATCAAGATCAGATAGGTGTTCTCTAACCATTTTCTTGCTTATTTTAATTTTTATGTCTAGTCTATTTTTTACAGTTATGTTTTTGGTAGGTTGGGTATAGTTTCTTTTTGCATGAAGACTGATGCAAAGAATGTGTTAAACAGCTCTGCTTTCTCTCTACTGACTGTTACTTCCTTGTCTTAAGTGGATCTATTCTTTCTTGTTATTTATATATTTATAAATATAAATTAAATTTAAATTTAAAAGTTTATAAGGTATTTCCAATCAGCAATAAACATAGATGTTGACTTTTTTCTGATCAAAGTAGTCAACAAATTAGGAGTGAAATAATGGGTGATCTTCTAAAGCTTATCGCAAGGTAGAAGGTTAAGGATAATAAAAAATACCCCAGATAAGTCATAACATGTTATTTAAAACACGAAATCAAAAATGGATTGGCAACTGGCTTTCCTTTGGAAACCATAATGGCCAGAAGGTTGAGATCTGCTTTGGATCAAATATAATATATATTGAAGTCAGGATTGGTGTGGATCTGTCTGCGTGTTTGAAAAACAGAGAGAGAAAGAGAGAGTTGGGAAAATATTTTGAAAATACTGAACTTATATTTGGGAACTGCTATAGATTTCAGAGGCTATGATTTCTTTGCCATTGCATGATTGCCACTGTGCTAGTTTTCCTACTGTCTTTTCATTCTTGCTCATACTATTTACTTTTAAAGAAGTCATGGTTTCATCCACAAGAGTAAACAGTTAAATTTTCTAAGCTGGCGAGTTAATCATTCCCAGTTATTTATCTGCTTAACTTTTAATTTCGTAAAACACATTTTCTTTTGCTCCCTGGACAGCTTACAACTTCTACCACAACTGTGTCAATTTCAAGCACAGTGTTGACTCTTGGAACTCATTTATATGTGAATGAATCTTGGGCTTGCCAGTTCCTCTTGTCCTCTGTCATGCCCTTGAGAGTGAAAAATTTTTAAATATTAAAGTACCACAGTTTTAGGTTATTTCCAAACCCTGACAAATTGTACCAATCAAAGATGATGTTATGAAACAAGCCAGCTTAAAACAATAAATTTGTTAACTTATTTCAGTCTGCAGTTAAAATTAACAGGCATTTAGATTTCGGATATAATGCTAAATTAGCTGTTTGGAACAGGAACAATGCTATTGATCTTTTTTTTACAGCCATTGGAATTTAAGTGAAGTATGTAAAACTCTAAACCATAGTTAGTTTTATATCCAAACCAAGCCTGGGAATAGCTAGTTTATAACTATATATTTGTAATGCTGGCATAGAAGCAAAGACAGACTCTATTGCCTGTCCCGTCCACCTTCCAGATTGTGCTGTTTAGATTGGAGATACAAACATATACAATAAGAGAGATTGGAGCCCAGGGTTCGTCTTTTCCTTAATTCCAGATAGCTAAACAGACCAGAGTAAAAATAAGCAGAGTTCCTGCCATTATAATACCTTTTCCCAGTCATCCACACTGCAGCACAATAGATAAACAAGCAGAGTTTCTGCATATGGGGAAGATGAGTCTGCTGCCAGGACAACTCTTAAGATAGGCCAGTTTTAGAGAATTGGGCAAAGGCTTGTCATGAACCAGCAGGGGGATACACAGGGCTGCACTAAAAGAAAAAAAAGGGAAAGTTTCAGCTTCACCTGTTTATGCCAACTTTGACAGTAAGATCCTTTGAGTTTCTTGATCATCTTAAAGCAGCTCCAGAATTAGTAAGTCCCCCAGTTATTATAACTTTCTGTTCCCTGGCAAAATGCAGCTGGCTTTCTAATTCTAAGCAGCTTTTCCTGAGGTAAGGAAGTCAGGCTCTTTTTCCTTAACCATCACTTCACAATTTCTTCCATTCTGGGTAATACCTCTTCACCATCACTGTTTCCTCTCTTGTTTTCTCTCTTGCTGCTTCTCCTCTCACAGGCTGCAGAGTGTGCACCTAATCGTATCTCCTCCTATCTCGAGGGCTCCACATTTGTGCCGACAGCTCCAATGAGATCAGCAACCAAAAAGGTAGAGAAGGATTGTCAACCCAAAAATGTTCTCTGTGACACACTGAAATGTTGATCCTAGGCGCACTTGGGAGGGAGATGCAGTGAGACAAGCTTAGAATTTAGCCAAAGTTTAATCAGAAACTTGGTTGAAAACTGAAAGAGATGCTGTAACGATGTGATATTACGGGAATGAATACATGGAATGTGGCAACACAGGCTCTACAGAATGGCATAGCTTTGGCTGATGCTCATCTTTCCTTTTGTCAGGAATATTCCAGAACCTGTTGACTGCAAGAACCAAACCACACTACAGTAGTAATTATGATAAACTGATCCCTTATAGTAGATCAGTTTACTGGGTCCTTCTGTTTTCACTTTTCAATTCTGCCCATCTTTTTCTAACTGAAGATCATGTTAGCCTTTCCCACTTCCTCATTGATTTACAGCTTGGTTTTTCCATACATGATATGTAACACCCCAGACTTTCTTCTCAAGCCAGTCTTCTAGGTGTGGACTTGGCTGTTCATGGTTAATTGACTTAGGCTGCCTGAAGTAGGAGCTGCTCCAAGTTGGAGCTTGGAGAGGGAGAACCACTATCATTTGTTGGCTACTTTAGTGAGTGTACTGTGATTGAAGATTTTTTTCCCTTTTATCTCCTGGATGGATGAGAATATATGGCTGACATATCTATTTCTAAATGTGCAACTTGTCTGGTAGAGACGCTGCAATTACCTCTAGATATAATATTTAGAGAACTGAAAAACGCAAAGTTATAGGCCAGTCATGTCATGTAGACTCAGTAATATTAGTATATATGTATTCAAATGCTTGGAATTTCAGCCGAAATTGTTTAATGCATTTTCTTTAAAGATTGGGGTTTATTGTATTGTTTTAAAGCATTTGGTACTCAGCCATGAATGTAGATCAGGCAGGTCATGAAGATGGATAATTTGGATAGCACCTTTGTAATTTGATTGGGGGTAACGATGCCACAAAAATGTGATGTTTTCTAGCAATCTAGCTGGTTTTCAGAAAGTTGTCTGTTTTTGTGGGTCTTGCAGTAGCTTCTGGAAACAGAAAGCCATAGTGCCAAAATGTTCTAATTTGAGTTAAAAGGTATTTCCAGATAAGCTTTTTATTTTATTATTGATCAGACTTATTCAGAATTTTATACAAGGAGTCCAGACACGCTCATCTGTGGTAGTTCTCCCAGATTTATGCTAGTCCCACCACTTTTCCTGTTATATTTTTTCTGTGGAAAATCTGTTTAGGAGGTGGGAAAGCCCAGTAGAGGTGCAGTATGTCTTTTGTTTACAGTATAGCAAACTAGTAAAAATAGTACACTAGGAGTCTCTCTGAAAGCATCCATGGAAAAGCAGAAATAGGGATGATTATGCAGGGCACCCTCTGAATAGTTCAGTACAGCATACCATGACCTTCGTTCTTTGTAACTCTGTTTTTGCTGTCTCGGCCTGCAGCTACTTCATGAAGAACTGGCCCTCCAGTGGGTGGTGAGCACCAGTGCTGTGCGGGAGGCTGCTTTGCATCAATCCTGGTTCTTCTTCCAGCTGATGGTATGTTCAGATTTTCAGTCTTTAGTGTCAGAAACGTTTCTCTTCACTTGTTTTCTTTTTTTCTTTTTAAATATGCAACCTTCTTGCTGTCAATAAAGAAATTTCTGTTTTGTATAATACAAACATTTCCAGTTTCCTGTTTTGTCCTTCTATGATTTATATATAGTAATTGTCCTACCATTTGTATTTGAGAATTATAGGACTGGCAATCAATCATGATTACATATATTTCAGATTTGAAATGAAGCCCTTGTTGAAATGAAGCCATTTTGTCGTGTTAACTGTCTCTAAGTCTCCAATAAAGAGAGTGAAAGAACCCTTCAGTAATGAAAATGACAAAACCAGTCAGGATAGTGATTGAATTACTAAAGCACAGGCTAAGTACACTACTTTAGAAGGAGCCACTCTGCCTGCATGACAGCCTAAATTGGTTGAGGCTGAGATTGGAATTTACTGGCTGGATTATTTGGTCTGATGCATACACACTCTGGCTCTCCATTGACAGGGGCTTGTGCTTCTTTGCAGGTGAAGAGTATGGTACACCATCTGTTCCTGTGTGACAAGCTAGAAGCCCCGCGCAAGACACGCTTCCCTGGCCGATTCATTGATGATATCTCAGCCCTGGTATACACTGTCAGTGGTGAAATTGCTAGCCGTTGTCAAAAGGTTTGTGAAAGATTCTTAGGAAAAGTTCAGTCTTATGGAGCTTCTAGAATGTTAAAAAAAAATGGGGCAGGGATCTTAATTCCACAAGGTTGGGGCTGTAACTTAAAATAGTTTATCTTGACAGCTGTTCCCTTCACTTCACGGAATAGGGAGTATGACCATGAGCTTCTTTAAAAATCCCCTGGGCAGGCTGATTCAGATAGAAGGATGTCCGGCAGATACCTAGGTGCTCAACTACGGGGTTCATAGATCAAAACAATCCTTTGAACTAAACCCAAAAACCTATTGGCAACCATTATAGGGTCTGAAAGACAATTGTAATGTACTTTTCATGAATAATACCCAGCAGTAGGCAGCTGTTCCATTTTGTATTAATTGTGGTTTTCAAAAACAGCCACAATTAAAGCTCATTGGAATAGTGTAATAACATAACAATGAGAATATGTATCACTGTCACAATAACCTTATGATATAGATAAGGCTTATTCTGGTACACTAACGAAACCTGGACAAAAATTGCCTGGCAGCAGCTGTAACTACACACACTTGTTCTCTCGGGGGCAGTGCCACTCCCATTAAGTGACAACACTGGAGATGATTGACAATACTGAAGTAACTTTGTCTTGCTTGGTTTCAATTTCAACTTGTCTTGTCTAATCCAAACCCTTACAGGTTCCACTCAACAGGACAAGACTTCTACAGTCTTCCTGGTATGGCCTAGAGTGGTAGTTTACAACCACTAGTATCATCACCATAGTTTTATGTAGATGTTAAACGTGAGGTGACCTATCCTGAAGCACTCCATAATCACTAACTGCATTTACCTACTAAGGAAAGAACAAAACAGTGTTTTGCATTCCCAGCCCTTGGAGGGTTCGGAGGTATAGCATGGCTGATGCTCTTGAAAGCTGCTGAGAAGATAATAGGACCAGAAAGGATATACTAACCCTGGCTGGTCCTAACAAAGATAATCCACCAGAGCAACTGACATTGCTTCCATCCCATACTCAAGCCTGAATCCTGACTGAAAACAATTTAGATAATCTGCTTCCTCAGAGCATCCTGAAGTTCAGTTTCTATTACCCTCTCAACAACTTTTCCTAATAAGGGAAAATTGAAGAGTGGATCATATATGCCAAACTTTACAAATTCTAGGCTTGGTTAGCTCTCTATTCAACTTTACTAGTGAAGCAAATATAACACATATTGGTATAAGTTTCACGTTTTATTGAAATGTATAGGCCTGGCTGTATTTGCATTTTGCCTGCTGTGCCCAGAACTCCACAGCAGTTGTGGAGAGTATGAAAAACCACTATTTTCTGCACTCTGTTGCTGCACTCTGGGTGCCAAAGGTCCATAAAAAAGGCATTTTAGGTAGGGCCAATTCATAAATAGTTATGCTGTTTCCATAGGATGTGGAACTGGTGGAGCATCTCAACAATAGCCTGGCCTTTTTTCTCAATGACCTGCTGTCGTTCATGAATCGTGGCTTTGTCTTTGATCTTCTGCGGTCTTATTATAAGCAGGTAATAAGTATGTGTCTTTTTCGCAGAATTATGAGTTTCCTGTTGGGAACATTATTAGACTCGAAGTTCCAGGATGACTATGGGAATCATTTTGCATTACAGGGCTTAACTATTTGAATGGTCTCTGTAAAGCTTAGAAAATAACCATGATTGTAATTTATACTAGTTTGCTTGAGAGAACATGTATATCAACAAAAGGTTTGAATACTTTCTTCCAGATTCTTAAAACCTATGCATGATGATTTGTACTAATGCCATTCTTTATTAGTTATTTCAGAGCAGGAGGAAAACAAAAATAAACACAGATTCATTAATATGGTTAATTACTGTATTTCCCCAAAATAAGATCCGGTCTTATATTTTTTGGGGGGCCTCCAAAATAAGCATTAGGGCTTATTTTCGGGAAACCATGATATGAAGGTGATCAGCCCGATTGTGCGCCCCACCCCCTGGTGCATGCACAAGAGGTGGCAAGCGCGTGGGGACCGACAGTATCCGGCAGCAGTGCAGCCCTCCATCCCTTGGTTGGTACACACTGGGGCTGCGTAGCCCGTGTAGCACAGGTGAGTTGATTCCCTGTCCAAGCAGCAGGTGGAGGCAGAGGCGCAGGGGGGTAGACAGGCGATCTGGATGCACCACACGGACTGTGGGAAAACTCATTGTGTGGTGGCACTGGCAGTAGACAGAGGCACAGGGCGCAAGGCAGGTGATCCCAATATGCTGCACAGGCTTCAGGCAAGCTGACACGTGAAGATGAACATCCTGTGGCCGGCCGCTCTGGCCCACCAACTTCTGGCTTTCCCGCGGCCCTCACAATGCAGCTGAATCGCCTGCCTTCCCCCCGCATCTCTGCTTCCATCTGCTACCAGTGCCATCGCCTGAAGACAAACCGCCCACCAATCCGGCCCACCGACTCTTAGCTTTCCCATGGCCCGTGCGGCGCATCCAGATTGCGTGCCTCCCCCTACCTCTGCCTTCGTCTGCTGCTTGGACAGGGAATCAACTCTGCTATGCAGGCTGCGGCTGCTGCTGGACGCCATCATCCTGTGCCCACTCGCTGCCTCCTGTGCAGCTAAACCTACTTTATTGTAAAGCTACATTAACAGAATCTTGCAAGTGTGAAAATTCTATTCTTCCACTATCACTTTCAACTGTTTGATCAATTAGTGTGATCAATTGTTTGATCAATTAGTGTGTGTTTGATCAATTAGTTACACAATTAGTTAGTTAACTAGTGTAACTAGTTAGTTAGTTGCTAACTTTCTTTCTCTGACCATTAAGTTCCTTCGCTTGTCTGATTGTTTCTCAGGCAGTAAGATTAATACACAAGATTAAATTTGGTGCCTCCTGACCGTAATTCTATTCCCTTTCCCCATTCCATACATACATAAAGATATAATAAGGCTTCCAGGAGATACATATGTGGAGAAATGGAATTGACTACTCAAATAGGGAGAAGGGCAATAATCAGGAAGCTTAGAATACAACATTAATAGTTCAGCAGTTTTACTATGAATGGCTGCTGAAGTTCAGTCATTCTGTTGCTTATTTTTATATTCATGATTAGGTAGAAGTCCTTTCACCAAAATTTTTGAGTTCTTCTAAGTTCATGTTTGTGATACCTTTATGCTGTCCAACCATCATCTTCTGGTCTCTTTTCCCATTACTTTTGAGTTTTCTAAGGCTAGCTGCTGATAATAATAGGAATTCTTCATGATAGAAGAAGAATCTTTTCACTACATCAGCAACTTATCTTTACAAATCCAGTATAAAGTCTAACTATGCCTATCTCATTTTGCTGTGCACTTGTTTACTTCATTCACCTGTCCTAACTTCAATTTTTTAAAAAAATGGTTGTGAAGTTACCCAATTGTGAAGTGGTACCATTTTTGCATAGGATATTTGGGATCTCATTCTGTGTTCCTTCTCATTCCTCAAACCTAATTCAGCCTTTTTACTTCTTGCAGAAAAAAGTGCTTACTGTCTTTTATGGATGCACCTGGAGATAGAGATAGGCCTGTTCATTACATATTTTTGAGCTTCTAATTTAATGGAAAAACTCTTGAATACTGTATGGATTGCTGGGATAATGTTTTTCTGAGCCTAGAAGACGGATCTGCATAGCTACATTATGGCTAGGATAATTCAAGGGTTTTTTTCTACTTCTCCAGATCAATAACTGGCTGTTGACCACACAAAACCCCAATGCCCTCATTGCTCTCAGGATGGACTTGATCCGTATTGTCTGCAGCCATGAACATTATGTCACCCTAAATCTTCCCTGCAGTGGCCTTTCCCCTCCTGCTTCCCCTTCTCCCTCCATCTCATCAGCAACTTCCCAGGTAAGTAGAACAGCATGAAGGAAGAGGATGAGAGACAAGAGTTTATTGTTGAAAATCAGGTTCTTTCCTTCAGTACTCTCATCAGAAGTCCCATTGAGAAGTTGCCACTCTGATTACGGAGGTTCCAGTTAGCTGCCAGGTTTTAGGGTTTGGATGGATCTTTGAATTTTTTCACTGTTTAAAATAATAGTGAGGTAATAATAGTAAGGAGTGATGGGGGAAAGACTGGTGGTTCAGGGAAAATTTGCCGGTAAAATAGGACTTTGAGAAATATAAAAAAATGGGATATGTTGTAATACCTGCATCCCTTATAGAAAAAGCAAGATATAAAAGTAATGGTGTATTTAAAAAAAAGCAAGTAAGGAGCAGGCTAAGGACAAGAATTAACAGAATTGCCATGGATAAGACAAACAGTGACAGAAGGTGTCAGCAGGATTTTCTTCCCTGGGAAAAAAGCGTTATTCTCATACGATGGAAAAGAAGCATTATTGGGGAATGTTGTCTGTTACTGAGTTATCTGTTCTTTTTTACTGACACTTCTGCAGCCTTCCACTTCCTCTCTCTGTTTTCCTCTACCTCCCACTCAATATGGCAAATGATCCCTAAAGGGAGATGGGGAGTCCCTGAGTCATTCAGACTGAAGTGATAGATAATAACTGCTGCAAGGGGGTGGCTTGGTTTGCCATCCTTTGCTTTGCATTCATGAGAGCAGAAATTACTCAAGGTGCAGCTTTACCTGGTTTTTCATCAGCCACCTTTTCTTTGCAGAGTTCAGCATTCTCCAGCCACATGCAGGACCAGCGAGTGGCCAGCATGTTTGAGCTCTCTGTAGCTTTTCGCCAACAGCACTTCCTGGCAGGCTTGGTGTTGATGGAACTAGCACTCATCCTGGAGCCTGATGCAGAGGGGTAGGTATGATCTAGTGGGGAAAATAGAAGCTTTATGGCTGCATGTGTCCTCCTCCATTCCCTGACCACAATAGCCAAAAATGGGATTTATTATCTTCCACTCTTTCAAACTAGAAATTATAATAATAATAATAATAAAATTTTATTTATATACCGCCCTTCTCCCTGTTGGGACTTAGTGTAAAACTATGTGTCTTAACTTTGTCTATGGAGATTCTCAGTCATCCAGGTCATGGTTGTCCCAAAGGTGCTTTTTCAAGAGGCAACTGGACATTCTGGTTTTTCTTTGAAGACGTTTTGCTTCTTATCCAAGAAGCTTCTTCAGCTTCATTGTCTGAACTTTGTTAACTTTAAGGTGTGTGGACTACAATTACCAGCATGCTGATTAGGAAATTATGTGGGTTGAAAATTCATGCATCTTATGCCAAGGTTGAGAAAAATCCTCCTCTGAAACCCTGAAGACACATAACAGAAAATCCTGATGCCCTGCCTACCTGGATTCTTCATTTTGCCCTCCCTCTTAAATGTAACCCAGGGCCACTAAAAGACTGTCCATCTTTGGTCAAGGAAAGAATTTGCAGTGAAATGAGCTGAAGAAGATTCTTGGATGAGAAATGAAACATCTTCAAAGAAAAACCAGAAAGTCCAGTTGTCTCTTGAAAAAGCACCTTTGCAGTGAACTGTGAATATGTGACAGTGAAATGTGTGTGTTTTATCTCTTTTCCTGCAAATGTCAAAGTTCCATCTGAGGCATTGCATCACTGAATAAGACAAATCGCAGGAAAGAGACAACATTGAAATAGAAAACAAGCTTTTGTCCTGGGGAGACCCCCGTTACCTTCTGCTCACAGTTTATGACAGATTTCTTGCCAGAGAAGCTACTTATGCTCTGAGATTAGGGTGGCTTGCTCAACCTGTCCAGACTACAAACTAGAGCCTTCAAAGGGATTTCTGGAGAGGATGAGCTCTATTCTCCAGACCAGAAACTGCATCTTACTTGAATTGAGCTTACATTTAGCCAGTAACTTGTTGTGACATTAGTGAAGTAATACTGAAAGAGCCATTCCATGTATATGTGCAGGAGGCCATTCCCGTTAAAAGCTTATGAGGTGTGTGTGACCCCAGCTATCCAATTTTTTTGGCAACCTTATGGAAGTGGTTTTGATTTCCAAACCTGACTGGAGCCTGGTTTTCCTTGATAGTTTTCTATTCACAGTTGATTCAGGCCAGACCTTGCTTAGCTTCCTACTTCAGAAAGGGCATTACTTCTTCATGGCAATTGGCCTTCTAGAATGAGGGAAGGTCTTGGAGGCTTCTATGGACAATGACCAGCCTTTTCCTTTGTCCATGGAGGAATGAAATAAATAGCAGTATTTCATGATTCTGTTCTAAAAATCTTTTCCTCTCTCCAACAGGGCATTCTTCCTGCACAAGAAAGCCATCTGTACTCTACACAATCTGCTGTGCAGTCATGACTCTGATACCCGTTACAGGGACCCTACTGTGCGAGCCCAAGTCGCTCAGCTCTATTTGCCTCTGATTGGCATCATCATGGATGCTCTATTGCAGCTCTATGACTTTACAGGTAAGGCCAGGAGTGAGGGGAGGAAAGTAATTCATGAAACTGCCAGTGTGTGCAGACACTGCCAAAGGAGACAACTTTTCTAGACCTCTGTTACCAGTGGCAAGTCTGCTGTCCTCAGGTCTTTAAGTTAGTGCAGTGGTCGGCAAAGTGCGGCTCGCGAGCCACACGTGGCTCTTTGGGCCCTCTGCTGTGGCTCCCTGTCCCATCACT
>JANHFK010003355.1:84970-110363 GCA_036250565.1 Sibynophis collaris | reverse complement strand
TGCCTCTATTTATGCTCCTTACCAATCAGACCTTGATGCATTTAAAGCAACAGTGTAAAACATGGCTTAGTTAACTTAGTTAGTTAGTATTAGTAAACTTAATTATGTTTGGACATAGTCCTGACATAATGGCTCAGACTGGTTATTTCATCAGCCGCTTTTATGAACCAGGTTAAGGTACTTTTGCATTTTCAGTTTGAGCTTTAAAATTTCAGCCCAAACTCATGTAATTTAATATCATCATCATCATCATCATCATCATCATCATCATCATCATCATCGTCGTCGTCATCATCATCATCATCATCATAGCCATTGTCTATCCACTGCAGGATGAAGGTCTCTTCCGCATTTTTCCAACCAATACGATCCTGAGCTTTCTTTGGCCCACAATACTTACTGATGTCGTTGCTCCATCTTGTTTTAGGTCTCTTTCGTGGATTCATTTTATCAAGTGGGATCCATTCTATGACTGCCTTGGTCCACCCGCCATCAGTTCTACTTGCTAGGCGACCAGCCCATTTCCATTCTTTTACTGACTGGATGGCATCGTATATTTTCTTTTGTTCTCTAATCCATGTGCAGGTCTTTCTATCCTGTCTAGTGATGGCGAGCATGCATCTCTCCATCAGTAGTGGGTTCCTACTGGTTCTGTCCGGTTCTTAGAACCGGTAGTAATAGTGGTGGGAGGCTCTACCCACCCGCCCGGATGCCATCATGGATACTTTGCGCATACACAGAAGCGCCACACAAGAGCGCTCCTGTTAGGAAAGTAAGTCGAACTCACACTGCTCTCCATGGCTCTTTGTGCCACTTGTAGCTTTTGTATCAATTGTGAGGTTAATGTCCACGTTTCAACAGAATATGTTAGAGCCGATAGCACACACGGATCAAAAACTAGGTTGTTCTTGAAAATTATGCTTAGCTTGCCAAATGCCTGCCAACCACATTAACACACTGTTTAATTTCCTTTATAGTGTCACCTACTACTGAGATACTTTGGCCAAGGTATATGTAGTAGTCTACTATATTTGTTCTCCAGATGTGTGTGTGTGTGTGTGTATTCTTTTTTAGGTGAATTTATTTTATTCTATTTCAGGTTTATTTTTAAGCCAAATGGTTCTCCTCCTTTGTACATCTCTTGTATGTGTCTTTTGTATGTGTCTGTATGTGCCAATTTAGTATAGCTCTCTGCAAATGGATGCTGAGAAAGATTAGATATTATTATCACTTTTTAAAATTAAAGTAGGAAATTTCAGTCTGATCTGATTCGCAAAATAGAGACATGTTGGCTTACTAAAATGTGAATACTTTGAACTCGGATGATTCTGGAATTTTTTGGGGGGGATAGAGTTTTCAATGTATTATACAGTAGAAGCTAGAAGTGCAGATAATTCATTTCTAATACGAATTGCAGATGTGACAATCACTCACCGATAGAAATATAAACCATCTTTTCCAGCTCCCCAAATAATCCCACAGTGAGTGAACCCTTTATCTTTCTTGAATATTCTGTACTAAACATTTCAGTGGCCATTTTCACGAAAATATATTTTAGAGAAAGGACTGTATATAGGATGGCAGAATAAAAAAAAATATTTAGAAGTTTCATTCCCAATCTTTCTGTAATCATAGACCACTAAATAACGATTTGAAAAGCATTGAAAATGTGAAGACTAAACAATTAAAAACAAAAACCTCTCCCGTATTTTGATCTTTAGGAATACAATGTAAGGTAAAGGTAAAAGTTCCCCTCACACATATGTGCTAGTTGTTCCCGACTCTAGGGGGCGGTGCTCATCTCCGTTTCAAAGCTGAAGAGCCAACGTTGTCTGAAGACATCATGACTAAACACCGAAGGTGGACAGAACACTGTTACCTTCCCACCAAAGGTGGTTCCTATTTTTCTACTTGCATTTTTACGTGCTTTTGAACTGCTAGGTTGGCAGAAGCTGGGACAAGTAACGGGAGCTCACGTTACGCGGCACTAGGGATTCGAACCGCTGAACTGCCGACTTTCAATTGACAACCTCAGCATCTTAGTCGCTGAGCCACCACATCCCCTAAGACAATATTAGGACCAATCAAATTGTGAAAATAAATGTGTGTGCTTTGCAATCATCACAATACTTGATCAAAGCAAAATTTTACATAATTTGCAAAGGAGAAGAAGAAATAGAGATGACTTAAAATTTAAAGAATCAGCATTTGTTAAGTTTATTCCAATGCTTAAGATTTTTGGACTAATAAGCAACTTTACTCTCAATTTGAAGGAAAAAAAGCAGTTATTAATATCTGTTTATAGTTTTACACAAAAGATATAGATCCTTAATTAAGCAGATAAATGGCAGCCTTGAAAATGTAGGCATGCAATTCAAAGTGATATAATTGGACATCAAGCTTTTACAGAGCTCTATAGCTAACTGTTAACTCCCTATATGCTAAAACTCTTTAACTTTTCCTCTGCAAGGATCAAACAGCTTACAAGAAATGCATCCAAAGATGGAGCCATACTAAAATCAAGCAGCAAAATCTACTCCTGAAATACCAGGTTTCCTAGATACTAAGAAAATTTATCCAAGTTTATTAAAGAACACCACAGCTTTTGAAATAAAGTGTATGGTTTTAGGCATTTTGCCAAAGGCTGGCTGACTCCTCCCTTTTTTTAATACTACAAATAGTTTAAAGCTCCTCTCTTTTCTTGTGCAGTCATTTTAGTGGGGTGTATATGGGTTGTTTGTAAATACTGATGCATTAATGAATATAAGGAGCAGAGTTTATTATAATATGTACAAAATATTCAGACATTCTTCCATATAGCTCAATGCTGAATCCTTAACACAGCATGTTATGATGTTCCATTAACTTTCCAGAGAAGATTTGGCACTATGGGGAGGGTCTATGATAACTCGCCCTGGTCTATTCGCCACAGCCAACTCACTGCCCCCAACTTGCCACAGCCAATTTGCCCTGGCCTACTCACTGGAGGACAACTCGCCAAGGCCATCTTGCCACAGGACAACTCACTGCGCGACAAAATGTTACAGTAATATCAAAGAAATGATGGAATAGAATGCAAAAGGAGGGATAGAATGAAATGTGAATGGCAAAAATTAACATAATTTTTATTTATTGTAAATAATTAACTAGAATAGTTAAATTGTTCCGCAGTGGGTTGTCCTGCAGCGAGTTGGCCATGGTGGGTGGGCTGTGGCAAGTTGTCCGTAGCAAGTTGTCTGTGGCAAGTTGTCCCATTCCCCCATGGGGATGTGGGGAGGGAGGAAATTCCTTCTGTTGTAGTCTCCCTATTGCTGACAGACAGAAGCAGTACCTATGACCCATGACACTCAAACCAAGCTTTTCTGATGATTTTTAATTTGTTTTAAGGACTATAGGAGATAAATATAGTCATGACATAACATGTTATTTCACCATGATGCTTGGTTCCCAATCTTTTATCTTCTCATAATCCCTTCCTTTACCCTCTTTTAGAACAGAGGTTTCCAACCCCTGGTCTATGGACAGGAACTGGTTGGCAGAATGCCAGAAACCGAGCCACAGCAAATAAACAAAGCCCCATCCACAGAATGCAGGCAGCATATAAAACCATGCCTCCTCCGGTCCATGGAAAAACCTCTTTCAATGGAACTGGTTCTTAAGTGTTCAAAAGGTTGGGGGCCACTGTTTCAGAATTGCCCAGAATTGAATGGCAAGTGGATAGCCATATGCATCAAAAAAGTAAATTTATCACTTAGGTTGGAGTTAGGAGTAGTTCAATGTCTTTTGTAAGGATTATTAGAATTGTGAAGCATTGATGATTGTTATGGAACTTCCTGATGCGACTCTGCAAATCATACTCTAAAAGAAATGTGTTTAGCCTTTATATTTATACATTAAAATAAACTGAGGTCAGATCTCAAATAATATAAGGACCACCTTTAAAATAATTTTTTAACTAAGAGGCTTTTTGCAAAAACATTTTTTTTTTACCTATAACTCAATCCTTGGACGAGCTTACTTCCCAGAAGATCCTGAATGGTTCTTTTCGTTTCTTCTAGTAGGTTTTTAGCAGCTGAGTCTGCTACAGCAATAGCAACAATGCGACCAAAATGTTGAGCCTTCAGAAAATCCTGAAGTTTTTTGCTGTCATTGTGAGATTCGTGAGTATCAAACTTCCCCTTTTCCAAAACCTTTGCGGTGTCTTGGTCAATCACTCTCACATTCAGAGCTCGGAAAAATTCCTTTTCATACGTGTAGGATCCAGAGGCCAGCCCTGAAGAATACAGAGTCTTTGACAGGGACGTCCATGATAATTTCTGAGAGCCATGCAATTCCAGTGTTCCACCAGGGCCCACGCCCACAAATTTTTCACCAAATATTGGCACATAATCACCTTCGTTTAATTTGCCATATAAGATTATAGTTGCTTTGGACTTATAGCGACATTTTTCTGCTCCAATATGAAGCATTCCACCATCCTTGATTAGGATAAAATGTGTTTTCAGGGTAATATTTTTAGATCCACTTTCATCATCCCCAAAGACAAGTAATCCTGTAGGAAATAATATTGTTAGATAAGCAATTCTTAAATATTTCGTAGCAACATATATATATATTGCTTTAAATGAGGGCTGCAAATCAATGGGTATACTTCGATTAACACCATACAGATAACCTTTAGATTAGAGAACCCAGTTTGAATAAAATACCATCTGTATATTTGGGGTTATATTGGGGTTTTTGACATATTTGCAGCATACTTGCCAAAACACCCCAAAATAAATGGATACTTTTCCTTACTATTAACCATAAATGCTAATGAGGTATTAATATGATAAAGCTGAAAAACCTAAGACTACTCTTCATAAAATCATTATTAAACAAAAGCAAGATGGGTGATAAAGTCCTTCTTCATGGCTGTTCTTCAGGAATCTTCTGTTGACAGTCAATGTATGGCAGACTATGACTTGGAAAGCATGAAGAGTATATAGAGTAAAAATAATGAATTAATGAATGAATGAAAAAATAAACATGTTCCAGATGGTGAAGGTAAGAGGAATGGAAAGGATAGAATCTAATTGAAGAAAGATGATCTGATCTTGCTGAGCAGGGTTGGTTAATACATGTAGAGAAGCAAAGGTTAAAATGTATGCTAGAAAATACCATATTATCTAGTTGTTGTGGATCCATACAAAAATAGGAGTTCAAAGATAGATGAGCACTGTTTATTACATTCCAGTGAATAATAGTAATGGGGAAAAAACAAGTTTGGGGGGGAAATTGTGTAACAATCTGAAGAAATGTGAAAGGGAAAAAAATTATTCCATTAGGTGACATGAATGGATATCAGGAAGTAAAAAGTATAGGAAAAAAATGATCTGGATATGAAGAATAAATGAGACTGGTGGTGGCAAGTATCTGCTTAGAAATACATGTGACTTAAATATTGCTTCATGCATATACATGGAAAATGAATAATAAAAGCATGTCTGATTTGATTGTTTATGATGAAAGAGTTAAAAGAATTATGAAGGACATTGAAAGCAATGATAGGTTTTGACAAAGCAACGTTTAATGGTGTCAGGAGTGGATCCTGGAGAAAAAATAGAATGGAAGAAGTACAAGAAGTGAAAGCGGAATTAATAGAGAGAGAAAATGCAAGTTCTGTATGAAAATGCATTTGAATATACACTACGTCCGTGATGGCGAACCTATGGCATGCATGCCAGAAGTGGCACGCAGCACCCTCTCTGTGGGCACGCCGTGTGGCCCAGTTCAGTTCTGCCGCATTTGTGTGTGCGCCTCCTGCCGGCTGGTCTTCAGTCTCTGCCGCGCATGTGTGGGGAGCATGCAGGAGACACGTGCACATGTACGATAGCCGGGGAGTGTGTGGAGGGCCATGTGCACTTGCATGTGCACGGTCTGTGTGCGCATGCACAGGGGGTGGCATCACATGAAGGGGCACCTGCGCATGGCATGTGTGGGGAGGGTGCTCATACGCAAGCCAGGTGGGGGGCACACACATGGATCTGCGAGTGCATTGCATTTGGGGGGTTTGGGTGTGCGTGCGCTTTGTGCATTCAGTCCGGAAAAGTTTAGCCATCACTGCACTATAGAATAGATGGGAAATGAATATAAAAGAAAGGATGGAGAAACTACTTAGAACAGTGGTCTCTAACCTTTCAAGCTTTATGGACTGGTGAGGAGGAAGAGAGGGAATGGTTCTGCACGAGCAGTGGGTGAGCGTGTGCACTCCATTTGGGTAAGTGACATATGCGCATGTGTGCCCGCCGCTCACATAAATGGAGCTACACATGCGCCAGGGTGGATTTGATTTAAATCAAGTCGATTTAAATCACTAGTAAAAAGGCTTGATTTAAATCAACATTTTTAAAAAGCAACTGTTATCTCTTTCCTGCAGCGGCTTCTCCTCTGACCCGCTGTTGACTCACCAACAATCCCATTCACTTTAATGGGATGGCTGGTGATTCGGCAGTGACACAACAAAAGTGAGGGACGTGGCAGGCAGCAGGTGAGTGGATACCCGCTAACAGGGACTGCAATGATGGATCAGAAATGACAGGTGCTCTTTATATGTTAAGGACTCATTCTTGCTGGTAGTTAGAATCTTTAATATTACTATTTGGAAACAAAATGAAGGTTTCTTATTTAACTAGCAGAGTTAATCTCATTCATTGAATGAGATTACCAAAAATGTAAATATTACAGAATATACATCCTCATGCTATGTAACTAAGCTCCATTTCATGTTGAATAAATTAAATTATTAATGTATCTTAAATCGAAAACTATCTTTAGATAGAGTTTTACTCCAAAAACATTTTATTAAAATAAATTTGATAAAAATAAAAAATGTGATTTAAATTAAAAAATCTAACTTAAAATTTAAAAATCTGATTTTTAATTTTTTTAAAAAAACAAGCATCGATTTTTATCCACCCTGGCATATGCGCATGCTTGCCCACTGCTTGTGCAAGTGGCGCTGCGTACATATGCGCTCACCAGCCATTCTGGGGCCCAGTTCCAAATGGGCTGCATTCGGGGGCTTGGAGACCCCCGGCTTAGAACCAAATGAAAATGATGTAATAAAATGGCATAAAACTGTGACAGCGAACCTATATCATGCGTGCCAGAGGTGGCATGCAGCATCCCCTCTGTGGGCAAGCGAACCGTCACCCCAGTTCAGCTCCACTGCGCATGCGCACGCCCTTCCCACCATCCAGCTGGTCTTCAGGTCTCTGCTGCATGCTCGGGGGGGCAAGGCGCATGCGGGAGGGCCATGTGCATATGCGCGGGAGGATGGGGTGTGTGTGGGGGGTCCGTGCATGCATGCAGGAGGGTACATGTGCATGTACGGGGGCACATGCATGGTGACTGTATGCACATTGCATTTTGGGGGTTCAGGTGCACATACATGCACATACACACTTTGGGCACTCAGCCCGGAAAAGATTAGCCATCATTGGCATAGAAGAATACTGAGTTTCACCAATGGGAAGTATGAAAATGTTTGTTAGAATAATGAATTGAAAGTTCTAACTAAATGCAAAAATCTAGAATAAGGATACAAATTTTTATAACTTTGTAAAAATTTCACTTAAAGATGGGAAAATGACTACAGAAATTTTAAGGCCTGCAAACAATGCCAGAAATGCAGATTCAGAAGTACAAAAATATGAGAATGTATAAGAGAAAAATTATGCCACCTTGTTCTCCTGAAGAGAACTAGATACTGTATATCAGGGTAAGTAAGTTGAAAGCAATGAGAAATGTGGTTGTTAGAACAAGAAGCAATAGGCTATGATAAATAGGCAATAAATGAATGTGGATTGAATCCACAGTATGGAAGTACATTCTTGGGGTTTGGTCATACAAAGGATGGACAAGGACTAAATAGCATTGAAAAATGTAAATATGCATTAATATTTAAAGATATGTTATACGTTTTCTTGCTAAATCTGGTCACTTTCTTGTAAAGTTATCAGTCAAGCTTATTGTGTAAGGCTCCTAAAACACTGATGGCTAAGCAGTATTTAATTTGCTTGGTATATCTGTCAGAGCAGCAAGAAATACAGTAAATGATTGGATTGGATACACAATTTTAATAACTACTTAATTATGTCCTATTTACTATAGTTATAGTGAGAGTGAAAAAGAGAAAACTTATTAACAGAGTGCAGTAGTTTTTAACTTACTTGCTAAGAAAATTTGACAGAAACAAAACAAGTTACAAAACAGGTGCCAAGTGGTTTTTATATGCATAAAAAAGAAGAGAAAAGTGTTCTCAGGCAAATAATTTGGGGGAGGGCCATTGTTTTCTACATTATTTTTTATAAAGTTTACTAGTGTAATTTAGTGAGCATTTTCTCCCTTTGCTTCTTCCCAGAAATATTCTTGAGCAACCTTTCTAAGTTGTTTTTACTGGCTTGGAACATGGGACATTCTCGCCTCAAACCATCTAGGAGACAGCTTGGTAAACCACCATTATATATTATCACACTAGCTGTGTGTTCTTCTCCAAAGGACAGGAAATGAACTGGGAGGAAACTTCCCTCCGATAAAAGGATTTGAAGTATCTGTTCTAAACTTGGGTGGTTATTCAACTGTTTTTCCTTCTTGGGATATCACTTGCGGTAAATATGGATAACTGCCAAGATGCACAGCAATCCTGACATATGTGGATTTTTGTAATTGGCAGCATGACAGCTGTAATTTCTTGGAACTCTATTAATAGCCTGAACGGATACAATTTTTCAAAAGATGTCAAATAAAATAACACTGAACATGGTAATTGTTGTAACTACCCAAAGTAGAGAAAAACATCTTAGCAATGAGCCAATTCATACTACTTTCATTCAATGAACATTTCCCCTGTCTCTTTAATCATATCAGATTTTAAAGTACAACATGTTTGCTAGGACTGTCGTAAGACTATCAGTTTCTCTGGCACGTTAAGTTTCTTTGTGGATAACAATGAGAAAAATGGAACTTTTGTGCCTGTGAATGTTATTTATTGGAATAAAACTGTGACAGAAAATTATTTATTCATTTTTCTTGCTGCTCCCTAGTCATATCCTTTCAGTTAATAGCAGTACTGCTGCGCACAGCTATTAGCATAAAATAAAGACAGTGTCAAGGATCAAGTCTAACAATGGAGACAAATACATTAACTATATACATGACTGCCCAATTCAGACAGAAAACTAGGATAAAGAGGATATATTTTTAGTAAAAGAAATTAAGAGCATGGCTTTAGCCATCTTATCATAAAAGGCCAGTTTTCTTGAAAAAAAAAAGAATGAAGCTGATGAAAACTATTTAAACTTATTGCAAAGAACAAGGGTCCCCAACCTCAGTCTGTGGGGGTGGCATGCTAGAACCTGGGCATGCAAACAAGTGAAACCCCATCCGTGGGATGCTGCCCTTCGATCCACGGAAAAACCTCTCTCCACGGAACCTGTCCCTAGTGCCTAAAAGGTTGGGGGCCACTGAGAGTAAAGAAAGATGAGTGGGAACTATGCTTCTGACACCTGAGTAACTTTTAATGCACAATGCAGTTTTTTTTTCAGATGCCTAGTCTATTCAGCAAGTAACTATAGCTAATGCATGAATAAATTTAAAAAACCTTGCCCTAATCCCATTCAGTTTACCATTATGAACTGCTTTGCCTACCTCCATCCTGTATAACTATGGAATGCACCGTGGCATCCACATTCAGACGGAAGAGATCTCCTTTTTGGATTACAATTCTCTTTTCTCTATCATGTCCTGGATTCCAGTTTTTAAGGCGGGGATTTTGATCTGGACAGTTCTCTGTAATACAATGGGATAATAATTACAATTAAAGTACTACAGTCTTCAGGAAATTAATACAGCAGTGATAATATACCGTTCACTCCGCTAATTTTTAAATCGAAATAAAATGCCCACAATTGAAAACAAATTCATATTGATGTAATGAATATTTTAATGTTATAATCCATTGATGGTCAACCTTTTTGCCGTCACGTGCCAAAAACGGGAGGAGCGTGGGTGGGTTGTACGCATGCGTGCTCACACCCATAATTCAATGTGTCCCGCCCCCAGGAGTGGGAAAGGCTGTTTTCACCCTCCCCAGGCTCCTAGAAAGCCTCTGGAGCCTGGGGAGAGCAAAAAACAGGCCTTCCCCAGCCCCCTGGAGGGGGGCCAAAAATAGCCTGTTTCCCAATTTCCAGTGAGCCCGGAAGGCCCGAAAATCAGATGGCCGATGCGTGCATGCACGCTGCAGCTGAGTTAGGGCAATGCTCGTGTGCCCATCGATATGGCTCCGCGTGCCACCTGTGACACCCGTGCCATAGGTTCGCCATCACTGTTATAATCCATTAATTTTTGAATATTCCACAAAACCTTATCTGGTAAGTAAGGTGCCCTTTGTCATAAGTTATGTACTGAAATCAAGCTATATTGTAGATTAGTCTTCTCCAGACATGTTGGACCAAATTCTAAATTATCAACAGTTACCATAGTCACTGATAGATATGATCACTGTCATTAAAAGTAGCTAAAGGCCTGACTGGGGATGACAAGGATCACAGTCAACAGGTACGGAAGGTGCTGATTGGAGAAAGTCTTACTGAAATAGGTGTGTATTGAAAGCTTTCTTTCCAGAACAAATTCTAGTAATTTAAGACCCCTCTAATTTAGGGAGGAAACTATTAAGAGGTCCTCTCTTACGTTTTCACTAGCCAATAAAATAACTAGTTTGCTTTTAAAAATAATTTCATTTTTTGACAACTTCAGCAGTTAGGAAATGTTTCTAGACAAACAAATTTAATCACTACTAAAGTCACTTGAAGATTGGTTGCTCTAGTTGTCAGAAAACATCCCCTGGGATGTATCTCTCTTTGACAAGCTTCCACCCATTAGTTCTTGTCCTTGTTGGTGCCCTAGGTAATAGGTCACTCCCACTTCTTTGTGACAGCACCTCAACTATTGAAAGACAGCTATCATGTCCTGCCCCCCCCCCCCCAAATCGTTCTCATTGATAGGCTAGTCATAACTAGATCCCTCAAGTGTTGCAATTTTTGCCTGGCAGAACATTATAGAAGGAATTGTTAGCTGCTGTGCTGCTATGGCCAGGAAAGAAACTCCACCTGGAAAACACACAAAAAAATCCTTTCCTGGTAGACTGTCTTTATTTGCATTGCTTAGTAGCAGGCAAAACAAAGGAATCTCTACTAATCATGGGTACATCCTTACTCAGCAATGTACTGATGAAACTCTTTCCTTTGCAGCTAAAATATGAAAGGGATAGAAAAACTTCAAATGAATCTTTGCTGCAAATTACGTCCACTATGCAAAAGTGCATGATGCAGACATCATCGCACATTTTAAGCTTACAAATCAAAATAGGGTTTTGTTTTTTCACTTTTAAGTGCACTCCAAAGTTTCTAAACAAAAGAGGGCTGAAGAGCCATCATATAAATTCTAAACATTTATCAAACTAGCCAGTTATTCCTTTTACTTTTTCAAATACGCTAAAACAACAACAACCACCACCCAGAATGGGTTTTTCAAGCAGCAAACCAAACAAAGGCAACCCATCAGCACAGAAAACTTTGTTAAAAGGTATGTCGATATGGCTTGTTACATTTTGGGGTAGGTTGCAAGGTATTGATATGCTTTAGTCATGCTGATCAGAATAAACTTTCAGAGTGCATTTGAAAATGCAGAGGCATTTCATTTGTACAGGCATGTTGAATCTCAGCTTCAACATTTTAAAATCATGTTTTTTTAAAAACAAAGTTGACTGAGTAAGGCCACGGTGGCTTGGTTCCCATATAATACTAAGCTCTTAAGATGCAAATCACCTGGCATGTTAGGTGACCAATCTTTAAACAACTAAGTAAATACAGAGTTTACAGATTAAGCTAACCCTCAAACCAAACACTGTGATTTAACCAGAATGTGAAGGCCTCCCTATAGCAGGATTGCAGCCATGCAATCCTGCAAAGAGATATGGCTGTTTTAATGAATCATAGACAGCTGCATATTGCATTCCCACACTTCCAAAGAGCTCCTACAGTGCCTGACAGATAAGATTAGTTTGAAATTAACAGCCTTTACTTTTCAAATGTATGTATGTGTATATTTGTAAGCATATTTATATACCTATGTGTATGGAAATGTGTGTGGATTAACATTTTTAAAAAACCCTAAGTATCAGAGTCACTCCTACACTGGAGATATCCAATGACATTTGGCCTTTATGAAAAAAGTCAGGTACAAAACACGTCAAGTCCAGGTTACAGAAGCATGGAAATTAAATTAAATTTACATAATAATCTAATCAACATTAATTGTATTAAATATGTTATCTTCCCAAATGACATAATTCAGCCGCCAGTTTTGGTGGCGCTTCTGAAGCTGTCTTGAGTTTCAGACTCTTCAATTAAGCGGCTTTGTAGCTTGTATGAAGCTTGTATTTCTTGTGCTTTTGTGGCAAATGTGATGTACTGTACAGTATAAAATGCAGTTTTGTATTGATGACTTTATGTGTTGATGAGACTGCATCAAATATATTTTCAGAAAAAAGACCAAAATCCAACTTCAGAACTATATGCACACTAACCAATTCTTATACCAACTACAATATCTTCTGTGATTTTTTCAAATATCAGAGAAATGTGATCTATTAAAGTACTGCCACCATTAAAAATGGCTATTTTCCAAATTAAAGATAATAATTATGTGCTTTAATTATCATAGATAAAATCACTGCACTTAAAATCTGAATAGTTTTCTTACATATAGAGGGGTGGTCCCCCCAATCAGTAGCAATATTCAATGAAGAGCACAACTTACTGAAACTTACCATCAGGAGCATACTTTGATGCTATGCCCAAAATAATTCCAAGTGCAATAAAAAATGAAAAGCTGGAAATGGCAAAGCAAATAAATGTATTTTTGTGCCTATTCTTTCTGCTTGCTTCTGCTTGACAGCGTTGTAGGTCTCCTGAAGAGGCTACTGTGGCACGAGCTTCCTGTCTTGCACAGGAAAATTTGGCTGAAGCTTGATTATTTGGAGGTGGTGGAGGACGAAGTGGGACAACTCTTCCTGGGACGTAACCAGACTTATAGCTGCTTCCATTCTGTGCCTGAAGGAAGGAAGGAGAACTTCCCCTGGGACCAACGGTGTGCATGTTATACAATCACTAGAACAAGAATAAAAAGGATTATTCCACCAGCCCCAAACTTAATACAAAGACGAAAAAAATGAATAAATGAATGATTTTTTAAAAGAAAAATTTAAATTTACTTACAATGAAAGGAGGCCCATCTTTTGCATAATGTACCAAAAAAACATGAAACCAATTTTTCAATTTAAGTCGAGCTTGACTACAATTTATTTTTATACAGGGATTTGTCAAGCACATATGTTTGAGGAAACAAGCTTGGAAATTTCATCAACATTTAAAGGATTTCAATCACTGTATTCAGTAATACAATTCGACACACTATTGGGATACGCTTTTAGGTCATTGTAGAGTTTTTAAATCTAGGCATACAAAAATAATCCAACAAATATTCAATGATGCTCAAAATTGGAATAATTAAATATGTTTATAAAAATTGGGTTTGGGATATGAGGAAATATCATCATAAATATGGATTATGATTGTGTGTATGTGCATATAAGTATGGCAGTCATTTTAGTCAGTGAAGGTCAGAACAGAAGTCTAGTAAATGAAATCACAATTTTTATATGTAAATTTTCTTTTACTTGCACTGCTAATCTAAGAAGGTATCTTGGCCCACCTCATGAATAAATATCAGAATATGTAAATGATTTGCCTATATCAACCCAGTTTACTGAAAAATTTTCTTGAAGGTAAAAAAAATATTACCCACATCTGTAAAATAGTGAATAGCCCGACAGTGGAACAAATATCATATTTTAATCTATTGTCTGGCTCACTACCAAGCCATAAAAAATAAGATTCTAATTATCTTATTGGTATCAACAGCGTACATTTTTCTTGAGATATGCTAATCATATTTGACAATGTAACTTAAAATATTACTATTCTTTCACTCTTGATATCATCAGCCTTAATGATGGTTTTAAAAGTAAAGCAGATAGACTTGAATGTGTAAAATAATTCTTTTATACTGGCACACAATGAAAGAAGTACCGTAAATAGCTCCCTTGATTTTATCTGATCTTAAATTTTCAGGTTCATCTGCAAATCTAGTAGACCAACCTTGCCCAAGCTTGTGCTTTCTAGATGTGTTGGCCTTTCCATTTTACTAATTTGCATCGGCATATGGTAGGGAACAGGAAGGGAAAGCCAGATTCACTAATGACATGATTAATTTAAGAACTGTAGTTAAATTCTTAACCCTGGCAAAAAGGTTGTAAATTGAGTGTGACTCACTTAACAACTGCCTTGCTTAGCACCAGAAATTCTGGCTCCAATTGTGCTCATAAATTGAGGATTACCCATAATCAATACTATATTCTTTAAGAGGAACAGAAATTTCTTCCTTTCCAATGAAAATCCTTGTTCAGACAACATCAGCTGGCTGTAAATATTTAAAGCACTTGTATAAAAAATGCATTGTTTCAAGAATTAAGGAGCCCTATTAAGTTTTAATTAATCAATTAAACTTTGTAACCTATTTAGATAATTAAATTCTATGTTGACTATGCCATATGCTGAGTGCAAATAAAGATACTTTTTAAACTAGCCTTTGGCTATGGTCTTAATTATGCCTTCACCCACAGCGTTTGTACTAATTAGCTTTATATTGTCATAGTTAATGCCAGCATAGTACACTATCACTGTAAAACTCATTTCTACATTGTTACTGCCAGTATTATCTTGTATAATTGACTGAGCATGCTAACTATTAAAACTAGATAGGAGCTAATATCTAATGCTTGAACTCCCACATGAGGAGAACATTTCCAAGGCTGTAAGAATAAGTTTTCCTTTTGCCTAATTTCATTACACTGAGTATTCTTACTTAGTTTTGGCTAGGAACTCACTAAACAAAGATTTTCCATTTTGTTTCAGCAAGAATGCACACGCCAGAAGTACCCACACACCATCTTGGCACAGGTAAGGAATGTAGTACTTTCCATTAAAGAATTCAAGATGTATTAACAGGCTTTTAAAAGACGTAGCTTTTTGACTCATTAGAACTATCACATGAAATTATTAATACGCAACTTTCACTGTCTGTTGGATACAATTCTGTATTTCATACAGTTCAGTTCTGTGCATATATACAGTACCTACATACAGTTTTAATAGAATTTTGAACAGTTCTGTCCTTGGCCATCTCTTGCTTTTCCCAAAAGGATGCTAGAAAATGCATTTGTTTTGGTTATCTTCCACAAGAGTGTAGGGCAGCTAACATAGAGCAAGAGCTAGTTTTGAGGCATTCTATTTGGGGGTCTTCTAAATGCTGCCCGGTCAGTGATTTCCAAGTGCTCCCATTGCTCCTTAGCAATTCTTTCCTGGAAAGTAGGTGGCAGAGCTGAGGGAATGCTGGCAATTTTAGCTCTGTGACAATAAGTCATTGAGGGGACCAATCTGTGGACCACATCCCATTTGTCAGTCTTGAACAGGATATCATATTCAATAGATGGACTGATTACAATACAGAGAACATGTGTATGTGTGTGTTTGTGTATGTATATTGTGCCAATAAATAGCATTTTTTTCCTCTGTAGCTTTTCATTGGAATACCTTCTTTTCTAACAGAAACCACAAAATAAGTTGTGTTTGTGTGTTTCAATGTTGAGTTCCTTATAGATCCTTGAGAAATTACTGAGTCCGATCCAGGATCAGCCTGGAATTCTTCTAATGTTGGATTACAATTCCATCAACCTCACTATGTACAGTCAATAATCAATGGTGAGTGGAATTACCATTGGCAATAGTCTATACCAGGTGTTCCCAATCAGCATACCTGGCTGGAGAATTCTGGGAGTTGAACTCCACGTCTTAAAGTTGCCAAGATTGGGAACCCCTGGTCTATACAATCCTGGTATAGACAAGATTGAGTTACAAGTTACAATCATCAAGGCCAGCTCAATGAATTTGGGTAGACTCCTTTTAAAATCACCTAAGCTGGTGAAATTGTGACAGATTTAAAAGAAGGACTTTCTATGATTTATCTTGAATCTCATAGTAGATGACACCAAGATTTACCATTGAGAGAAGACAAAAGAATTCTTTCCACACTTTCCATACCATATCTGTTGGCCCTCTCAGGTAAAAGCTGCCAATTCTAGTCTACATATTTTAATTTTCTAATAATTTTGGTTGCCCATTTCAGCACTCTTCTCATATATGCAATATCCTTCTTGAGGTCAGTGAGTTCTGTATATACAGAATTTCAAGGGTTTATAAACCGGCATTATTCAATTAGCCCAATTAGGTGGGAGCACTTAACTGACCTTCCAGGAGTACAAAATCTTGACCCGATTATCTTTGGATGAAAAACCAACAAGAGTTTAAGTTTCAGCGTAATTTTTAAACTTTTAAGTTTAAAAGGCCTATCTACCTTATACTGAGAAAGGAAGAAGGGAAGAAAGGGATCAGTTTCAGTGATGATAGCTGCACCATTGTAAGATCTGAAAGGTCAGGTTAGAGACACACATCATCATGGAGAAAATCTAAGTGCTGCCAAGAGCTGATACAGGCTTGATGGCACATAATCAATCAACCAGTGGCCACAGCTGCCTGAGGTAAGCCACTGGCAAGGAATGTGGAAGCTGTAGACCACAAAAAGCTCCTAACTGGGGTGGAGAATTTCTAAAGAAAAGAAAAGGGGGTGAAGAAATGGGTTCACGTTTCTATTCCACTTTCCTTTTTTTTAAAAAAAAGTGAGTTCTGAAATATTTTTCCCTCAGCTAAACAGTAGGAGCAGCTGTTTTTAAGAAGCCAGTCACCAACCACCAACTAGAAAATGGGGTGAAAAGGCTGCAGTAGGACACTCAAAGAGAGTTGGGAGGACTGTTGAAGGGTTAGCTTAACAATAACAGTCTTGGGAGAGAAGTACATGTAGTCCTTATGACAATTTAGCCCAACATTTCAGTTAAGCGGGACATTTCAAAGTGAATTTTGCCTCAATTTATGACCTTTCTTGCAGTGATGAAATCCTGCCGGTTCTGTCTGGCTGGTGCATGCCGGTAAGTGGCAGTGGCGCATGGTTTGGCAAACGGATAGCGATGGCAGCGTAAGGCTCCGCCCACCTGCCTGGACATCATTACTTCCTGTTGCACATGCGCAAAACCTTCTGTGCATGCAGAGGGTCAAAAATCGTATGTGATAATGGTGCACGTGCGAGTGGAGCGCGCCCGAATAGAGTATGCACTTCCGAACCAGTAGGGAAGGTATGTAGATTTCACCCCTGCTTTCTTGCCTCAGTCGTTAAGTGAATCACTGCAGTTGATAAGTTAGATAACCCGGTTGTTAAGTGAACCTGGCTTCCCCTCTGACTTTGCTTATCAGTTGGTCCCAAAAGGAGATCACATGATCTTGGGACACTGCACTGGTCATAAACAGGAACCAGTTGTCAAGCACCTGAATTTTGTCACACGATCACAGCGATGCCAGGAAAGGTCGTAATTGTGAAAAACGGTCATAAATCACTTTTTTTCCCCGGTGCCGTTGTAACTGTGAACGGTCATTCAATGAACTGTTTTAAGTAGAGGACTACCTGTACAGTTCACGGCTATCGCTTGCTACAACGGGCATATTTTGGTCTTCAGCGAAAAGGAAGAGAAGGTGCCCCCCCTCCCCCATTCTTTGGGGCTGGAGCAACTTTTTTTTTATTTGCTTCCTTCGGAGTTTGCAAGGAGGCAGAGGCAGCTGCTCTGCATTTGAAAGAAACCTCGCGGGATACCAAGCAGACGCCTCTGCAGCCGAGGAGGGAGAAAGGCAAGCGAGCGAAGAACAAAAAAAAAGGCATCAAGAGAAAAGATCCCGGGGAAGACAGAAAGAGTCAGAGGGGGAAGGAGGCAAAGCGGGAAGTCCAGTGGGTGGGTGGGTGGGTGGGGAGGGAGGGAGCCCTGAAGCTCTCCAGGAATGCGGGGCGCGCGGCTCCTTTCCAAAAGATCCCGGAGGGACAGCGGCTGCCTGCTGCGCCCCACACGGCGGGAAGGCGGCACTTACCGGGGCCTCGAGGACGGCGGGAGGAAGAGGAGGAGACGGTGGGAAGGAGCTCAGGGCGGAGGTGGCTGAGGCATGGTGTCCTCTCTCTCTCTCTCTCTTTCTTTCTCTGTCGTGCACCGCAGCCGCTTCTTCTCCCAATGGCACCCAACCCCTTCGCGCCCCGCTGGCGGGGAAACAGCCCTGCCCGACGCTGCGCCGCTCCGCCCAGTCGGCTACAAGCGCCTCCTTCGCCCTCTCCCCCCCACACCGCCCCCAACAGCATTTGCCCGCTTCTCCCCGGCGGGACTCTACCAGCCTTCCTTTCTTCCCCTCAGTTTAGCGGGGTGGAGCCTTCCGCGAGGTCCCACCCCGGCTGTTGGGGGCGGGCGGCGGGGAGGAACAGAGGAGAGCGGCGCCCGGGGAGGCTTCGCGCCCCCTCTCCGGCAGGGCCCTGGAAAGGAGCCTCCGTGGGCAGCGCGCGGAGATTATTTGCGCGAGGGGAATCGCGCTGGGCTCCGGGAACTTTTAACACACACACACACACTATTCCAGTTTCCAATTCGGAAGCGCTCGGCGTATTTCGGTGGCATTGCAAGGAGCGCGAAGAATGCACGGCCGATTTGGAAAGCCTTAACCAAAGCAAAAGACACGGCCGGCTTTCGCCCCGCCGCCCACGCGCATTGTTGCTGCTGCTACTGCGCCTTCGGCGAAACTAGATTTGCCGGGCTTTTGAACAACGCAGAGTCTTTTGCAGCAGTTTACTGCTGAGGCGATGGTGTGATTAAAGATCGGAAGACAATCTCGCTTCTAACCAAACAACACCTGACGCCTCTCTGGGCAACGGCCAGGCACAATAGACGCATTAAATCCGCCTACAAATATCGCCGTCGGTTTTCTCCTCAACGCCTCGAGTTGCGGGGCTCCTTAGACTGGAAGCGGCCGGGCGGGAACGCAGCAGCTGAGAATAAATTGAAATTAAACTGACCCCGTTGTCCGATTTAATCAGAAGCAAACACTGTCGTTGAGTTTAATACTTGGCTTACTTGCAAGCCAATGCGCTCATGGTTTTGGCTGTCGCCTTCCAGAGTTCTCAAGTGTGTGCAAAAGAAGTTTGCTAATCTTGAATCTATTCAAGAGATAACAAAAGACCTGTCGGTCTTACACTAATTACTTTTGCCCGCCTCCCCCCCCGGAGAAAGCGAGGCCGTTTTGCAAAATATTGCCTCACTTCCCGACCGACGGGTTTATTCCTCGAACGCCACTCGCTCCTTTGATTTATACATGAAGCAATCGGAGGTTGCGCAAGGAGCCAGGAGCCCGTTAGCAGGACTGCTATTGTCCCTTCATCCTGACAGATGGAGGTGATTGCTAGTTGTGATGAAATTTTCGGTTAGTGCAAGGGTTCAGCAGGCCACAGACGCGGGCCTTTCCTCCCACAACTGGGCTCGGGAAAACTGGAAGATAACCTTGACATGCGCTACCGGTCGTTTTTCCTGCCCTTTTTGCGGTTGCCCCTGGAAGCTCATGGCCCCTCAATCACCTCCAGTTGCCAAATGGAGGAACTGCCACCAAACCGAGTCGGTTTTCCTGTGTTTCTACAGAGAAACTGTAACAAAGAACAGGTTCTGTTAGGGTATTCAGATCTTGGCAACTTCACAGCCGCTACAGAATCCAGGACTTCTGTGTTTAGGGATACTCATGAAATCACTTTATCTCCTAACTATCCCAGCCCTGCAATTGTGAATGGCTCCACATGAATTAATGCAAGCTGTTAACAAGCTCATAATCAGGTTTTTAAAGTTTTAAATCAAGGACTTCAATTGCAAAAGTAAAAAACAACAACAACAACTGAATAGACTTGCATTAGACTAATGTTCTGTTCCTTCTGTTCTATTGCTAATAGTTTTAGGAGTGGCAACCACCCTATAAAATATATTTTAAATTTATTTTCTGAGTTATTCCTTTATGAATTATTTAATTTAATGAAGATCAACTACACATACTGCGTACTTATTGTGTAAGCTCCATACACTTTGTCAGTATTACAGTATTACATACTTAAGTCTCTTGAGGACTGTGAAGTTGTATTCTTGACTTGATCAGTTGTTTTTACTGAAAACCGCCATTAGTCAATTTACCTGAACTAACAATGTATTATTATACCTAAAGACCATGAGTGGGTGAAGTTGGTGGATACCATGCAGTACCTCAATAACTGAAGTGAAGAAATAATATGGGTTCTCTTGTTAATTAAAGATGGACAAGGATGATTAAAAAATCCATTTATCCTATGTCATTTGCTCAACATTTTCTTGTTTGCTCTTGATGATGTTCCACATTGACCCTGAGCAGAAAAACTTATCAATAACCAGCATATATATTCCAAGAATCTATTTTCCTTTGAAATGATATTCATAATTCTAATGTGAATTATTTAGCCTAATTATGTTAAATTTAGACAGATGTATTGTTCTCCTTTAAATAAGCAGCAGTACAAGAGACATTTTTCCTTAACAGCATATAAAAAAATGTCAGTTTCAGATTGAAGTGAGGTTATAATAATATACTTATAGATACAACAAAAGGAAGAGTGGTTCTTTAACAGTGAAATAGAAAATGCATTAACCTATTACATACTGGACAGGAATGCTGCATTTCAGACAGCTTTGAGTTTTTAAAACATATTTTAACATATTTCCACATTCAATGTATCATATAATATGTACCCTTAAAGCATATATGATTTGTTTGTTAAATTAGAGCTCTCAAAAGTTAGAGGGAATCTGTAGAGATTCTCAGTCATCCAGGTCCTGGTTGTCCCAAATGTGCTTTTTCAGGAGGCAACAGAGAGCTGAAGAAGCTTCTTGGATGAAAAGCACTTTTGGGATAATCTAGAGGGAAATCTAGGCTCAGCAGATACTGTTCTATGAGCAGTATTGTTCCTCTGAAAATATTTTTAAAGGCAAATAAGGTTACGTACATGAAGAAAAAAGAATAATACCCAGGGAAAATCACAATAATACAAACAGCTATGAATGTTAGAAGCAGCTTCTGAGACAAAATGAATTTATAAAAAATAGTCTGAATGCTCAGTTACCAGAATCATATATATTCTGGTAATTGTGAAAATCAGACTGCATGATTTAAATAATTTAATTGAAAGTACATTGTCGAAAAAAGTATTTTAATGCTTACCTCCTTGATGACAGCATGTATATATGAAATAAGGAGAATGCAGGGAGCTGAGGCAGCCTTTTAGTTGTTTGTCTCTATATGGGTAGTCAACAATGGAGCAAATGATCCTCCTTGCTTTCAGAGAATAAATATCCAGGCTTGACACTGGTACAGGAAGAGCATTATCTCTCAGATTCTGTGTTCAGGATGTCATGCCAAGCTCTTATTTTTCTGACTTAGAAAAACAGGAATTGTCTCATGTGACACCCTGGTGTGAGCCAAATATTGTGATTTTTCAACCATTAGAATCACGAGCATTTCTACCTTTGCTAAGTGACTTAACAGCATAATTTAATGCATTTCTATTCAGAGTCCCACTGAGTAACATAAAGCTTATTCACATTCAGCACTGATGTTGTTAACCTAGTTTGGATAATGAAATGTCTACAAGAAAACCAAGCTCAGAGAGCATCAAGGCCCCCCCCCAGTAGTGGGTTTCACTTACCTTTGCTACCGGTTAGGAACTGTGAGTGCGTGTGTGATCGTTCGCTCGCATACGGTGCTTCTGTGCATGCGCAGAACCTTCTGCGCATGCACAGAGCATCTGTTATTACATCCAGGCGGAGCCAGCCGCCACCACTACCGGTTCGCCCCGAACTGGGGCGAACTGGTAGAAATCCACCACTGGCCCCCTCACTCACTGGTAGACCAATATGCAAAATCCAGCTTTCTGTATATATTTTCCTGTAATAATAGCACAATTGCTGTTAGTGTGGTCAAGTAGCCATCCCAAGGGGGGAAGAAAAGAGATAATGGACTTTCTCTTCTAATATAAAGCAGGGGTGTCAAACTGGCGGCCTGTGGGCTGAATGTATCATACACAGGCCACGCCTACCCCAGCTCTGCACAAAAACATTGTGCTGCATCATGTGATAGCAACATGCCACAAGTTTGTCACCCATGGAATAAAGCACCAGTATGCTTTAAAATAATCAATCCAACGTTGGTTCCAGTATCAGAAAATTTACCATTGTAGGAGAAGCTTTACCTAAATGAATGTTAAAAGTAGTGTAACGAGAAAAATCCTATTCTGAATTATTCTAGTTTCATAAACTTGTGTGTCAAATAATGTACTACATTTTTATCTTCATCATAGTTCTTTATAAGACATGGTGCCACATTATGATATAACATCCAGTAACTTCTGTATTGGAGTTTATACAACATAGTAAAACAATTTTTTTTCCTTGAAATATTCTTTGGATAAAGAGCTATATTTTGAAGTCATATTCTTCTGCATTGCTTGCCATATATTGTAAGACACTGTAATAAAATACATTTAAGTAGAGGAATATCAAAGATGTTAATGACATGGAGACACCCTTGACCCTTTCCACTGAAAATAAATACATAACCTATTTACTGTATTTATAATTCCACTAATCTATGGATATAGATTCTAGTATAACATTTGAAACTATTTTTAAATTTCCAATTGAAACATGGCAGAATAATCATTGGAAAGGCAGCATATCCTGTGCAACCAGTGGCTAAAGAAACAAAAAGGCACACACTGCTTTTTAAATGAGTGCTTTTCATGAAAAAAAAGTTCAGGTGAACCTGAACAATAATACATAAATGCCAACATATGCTCTCTTATTTCTGGCCTTGCATTGCCTCCTACTGTATAGTGTCATTGCCCTTCAATGGAGTTCAGTGTACTATTATGACTCAGTGTATTTGCTAAGTGGCTGGGCCCTGGTCTATTTTTCCTTATTGCTTTCCCTCCTTTTTCTATATAATAAATGTTCATTTTGCAAGACTTTGGTTTGGGCTGTGCTTCACTGCAAAGGGACACTACAATTTATATTTTGTCTTGTGTATGTTTTTATGATTGTGAGGTACTTTGCGAGACAATATATCCTGTTCAGAAGTAGGGAAAATTCAGCAAATAAAATACATTTTCCGGAATACTTTTATGCATACTGTTAACCATTATAACAATTTTTGTAAAGCTAAAGCTAAAATGTCTATTATTATTAAATAATTATTATTTATCCTTAAAGACCCTTTGCATAAAATTAATATATATGACTACCTATATTATAGAAAATGGATTTTAGAATACAAAGTTTAGAAAGCACAAATGCTGCTAATGGTATATGATGTTTTTTTTTTTTTAAAAAAAGCAGAAGCCAATTTCAAAATAATCTGTATCTAGATAGGACATTTAATCCTTCAACAAAGGATGTAGTTTGGAATAGAATCCTGCATTTTTGTGGTACATAATATTGAACTTTAATAGGATCAGATAATATAGAATGATTGCTTCCTGAAAATAGTTATGTGAAAAACTCAGTGGTATTTCAATTAAAACACGTAACTCTTTGTGACTAAACAAATTACATGGGCCAGTCTCAAAACAGGCGTATTTAATTAATTCTTCTGTAATGTTCCTTGCCCCAAGTATAAAAATGAAAAATGATTGTTTGTGGCTGCTAGTATAGTTTAGCATTGAAGGAACACACATTTTCTATTAAAATTTCCCGTTGAGGTTTACCTGTGCTACTCATGAGACTTAATAATAGTGTTTTTTTCTAGTCATTGTACCATTATGTGCCCTTTATTCTGTTGGACACAACTGTCACTTAATTGAATGGAGTACTAGAAACTCATGCATCATCCTATTAGCAAATGTAGCACAAAAACAGGAAGTACAGTGATCTGTTACCAATCTGGCATTTCATCATACTCATTCTGAAATACTGCTGCTTCTGCAATCAACATAGACTGGAGTAAGAATCATCCACTTCAGTATATGTATTACACAAGGTGCTATTTAGCACTCCCATTCAGAATGCTTGCCATTCAAAAACTTGTTTGTGCAGAAACAGTTACAACAGGTAACACTATATGTGAAGTTGCTAGCTGTTATCTAGGAAATCATATAAAGGCCAGATCCCACTAATGAGGCCAAGAAAAAATATATAACTCCTTGAAAGGTAGGAAACTATTTTTAAAAAATACCCATGAAGGTATGGTATTCTATTGGCTATTGTTATTAGCTAAAATCCCTCAACCCTAGTCCAAACAATACAGAAAAATAATTTAGAAACAAGTAATACTTTGAGGAAAGAGCTGACATTTGTTTTTGTGAACACTTGATATATGAGCACTTTTTGCCATTTGGCAGAATCCGGAAGCAAGTTTAAAAATTCTGCATCCTCTTGAAGACTTAGTGGGACTAATCAAGCACCCACATTTGAGTCTTTAAATCTTTGTTGATTATGGAAGTGGTAATTTTAGAATAGTACTCTTTGTAGAACTTAAGAACAATACATTTCTAAATTATGTTATAATTTAATAATTAAGAGTATAATGTTTTAGTAGAGGAAAATGATACATTTTCCTAGTTAAGGCAACTGAAGATGCTGTTTTGTGAAATACAGCTCCTTGAAAAAATTAAACTGTGCTCTTTTAAAAACCATGACAATATGAGACTTCTATTATTGAAATATAATGTAGTTAAGAATATTCTAGAATGAATTATTTTAAATATATAAGCGTAATTAACATCAGAGTTTAAACTAGATTTATCTTGTAAAGCAACAGATTAAATACTGGCAAATATCAATCAGCTAAGCAATACAAATTTATGTCAGTAGAGGGCATACATTCATTCTAAGAACTACCACTAAAATATTCTAATAAAGCCTACTAAAGTATAAAAATCTGAGTTTACATTGTCTCAGATAGTAACGCCATGAACAAGACAAATTATCTTTCTCTAAAAGTGAAATGTTATTTCAGAAATGCAATCTTATTTTAATGTGTGTTAGTTCCACCTGGCCACAAGTTTTGCAAAGAATTTTATTAGTTTTGAATTGACACTTCTCCTTGAATCAAAGCTGTGTTGTGGTCTACTGTCTCATTTCAGTTTGTTTCATCAATTAACTTTTGTGAAAAATGTACTGCTGAGCAAAAGATTATATTTTGTTTTCGTTGCACAAACACAAAGTGGATATGCTCTTTAAAGATAAAGGCTCCCT
>JANHFK010003355.1:68819-80746 GCA_036250565.1 Sibynophis collaris | reverse complement strand
ATGGATTATTAACACTGGAGAAGTTATTTTAGATATCTTGTCAATACTACAGAAACACAGAAGAAGAAAAATAATACACATAGCAGAAAATTCCACAGATGTCTTACATGCATATATGGTTAAAATGAATATTTACTATGCTTTATTGACAGTGTGCCAATAGAGATTATTTGGTGGAGATTTTCAAAACCAGGTCACACAAATTCCTGCAGAAATTAAACTTTTGGGGAAAAAATACAGGATTGGCATCCTGCCGTATACAGTATATAGCAGAATTCTACTGTTAATTGAAAAACAGTATAAAGTGAGGGTTTTCTCTAACTTCCCCTTAGATTCCCAACCCCATCTCCATGTTTCAAAGAAAAAGACAACATTTTGCAGCAATACATTAATGATGCTGAAGGATGGAAGCATAGGAAAAAGTTGCTGGCCTCTCTTTCATGTAACCCATTTCTTTCTGCAAAAGGTAAAAAACTTGAATATAGGTAGTCCTCAACATACAACCATAACTGGAATCAGAATTTCCATTGCTAAGCAAGGCAGTTGTTAAGTGAGGGGCACCCAATTTGACAATCTTTTTTGTCATGGTTGTTAAGCAAATGACTGTAATTGTTAAGTAAATCATGCAGTCATTAAGTGAATACAGCCTCCCCTACTGACTGGTTGTCAGAAGCCAACTGCAAAGGTCCCAAATGGTGATCCCATGACCCTGGGATGCTGCAACCATTGTAAATACCTTCCAGTTTGCACTTGATCCCATGACCATGGTGTCTACTTGCAAAACAACTTCAGCTGAAGCCATTCTTTCTCATGCTTACTCCTGCTTCAATTCTTGGTTGTCATTCACTGGGGGGGAGGGATGGAGGAGCTTAGGAATGTGGTGCCTCAACTACTAGTCAAAACATCTACCAGCTGGCATGAACTAAGACCATGTCAACAGATACCTGTCAGAGCAGGAACCAGTGGCTGAATTGATAGGCCCATGTGATCTAAAAGACACAAGGGGATGGGGAATTTTTATTCTTTTAACTATCCCTGAGTGCGGAAATCCTTTAGAGCTAGTTTCACCTTTCTAAATGCCCATACGATGCACTCAATCATAAAGGGCAAACTGTCAGAGTCTTGATTGCCTTGAGTTCATTACTTGGAATGGTATCACATGGGGGAATGCTACGATGTTTGTAAGTGAGATGACAAGTCGTAATCATTTACATCTGCATCATTGTAACTTCAAATGATCACTAAACAAATGGCTGTAAGTCAAGGACTACCTGTATGTAGATGGGCAGGCCTTATTGCAACCTACAGATTTTGTTTAATATATTTTAACTGTCTGATGTATAGCAGCATCAAAACAAGTTTCTCATTTAATGATTTTTCTTTTGACACTTAAGCAAGAGAGTATATGGATGAGATAACTAATTTCTAACTGCATTAAAAAGAAAAGCATAGTAACTTACTTTGGGAATGCATCAAAGCAGTATGTCTTCTTTATATCAGGAAAAGCTACTCGCATTCCTGAGGTCAGAGGAGAATGAAGAATTACAGCAGCACTTTCATAACGAGCAGCAAGATCCACAGATGGCACAGTTCCTATGCTCTGGCCATATATAATCACATTTTCAGGGCGAATTCCATATCTGAAAAAGTAGTGTTTTATGTAATTTCAAAGTGATAATATATGCTATCAATAAAGTAAATATACAAGTGCACATAAAATAGTGAAATTATGTATCTTACAGAATGTAAAAAAATAAATCATTTTATCCCTTTCATGAAGGGTAAAATAGTTTCGTAAGTACAAAAAATTATATTCAGGCAAATACTTTTAAGTGAAATGTACCAAGAATATAATACTTTTAAGACTAAAAAAATAGTTATTAGTATGTTTTTAAGTAACGTCTAAAGAAGAGTTTATAAAAATGGTGTTCAACGTTTGACAGATATTTGTCATCGCAGATGGCTGGCCAATGTCTATATTGCTTTCTGAAACACATAGTGCAGAGTTTATTAATCCAATTACATTTTTCTAAACTGGTTTTACATACACAGACAGAATCACACCTCATTCTTTCTGGTGAGAGGAATGTATGATGCTCCTTTTTTACTGAATGACAACTTCCGTTTTATGCCAACAAGAATGCCAGTCAGGAAGCCAACAAGCAATGAGGCAAGCAGTACTTCAATAATTAGAGCAGTGTTTTCTAAAGTTGGCAACTTATACATGTGTGGAGCAACTACCAGGATTCTCATCAGTTGTCATTTGCCTGAGTAATTCTGTGATGTGAAGTTTACACACCTGGAAATTTCAGTTCAATTCAGGCATACTGATTTAGAAATCAGCAACCCCACACCCCTATCTTAGAACTGCACAATTTCTATTAAGAAATATCAGGAAGTATTCTGTTCAAGGAACTACTGAAAAGTATAAAAGGTCCTAGAGATCATACAATTCTCAACTTCAATGTCACCTGACTAAAAGGCCATTTAAAAGGGATTTGCTGTTACTAACATCAACTGCTTTAAAAACAAATAAGCATACAAGGGATGGTCAAACTTTAAAGCTATTTAAATTATTATTTATCCCAATTCCACCATAAAATCACAACAAACACTAACCTACTAATTTATAAGTATTTAGGCAAGGATCTGGTTTATCTAGTTTCAAACTAGAGGTCCCAATAATTACTTAAGATTCAAGACTTACATAGGATCCTGTACACAGTCAATAAAATCAAAGGAGCTATTTAGTTAATATATGCAAGTTTTTAAGGACAAATAAACAAATCCCTCTTTTTATATGCATTTCCAAATAATTAAAACATTAAAATATACAGAGTAACTGCCTTACAATGCAAATATATTTTTGAAAAATTTAGGAATGATAAGACAGAAATGTGTTGGAAACATCAGTTAGCCTCAATTAGATTACATATTTTTAAAGGCTAAGAAATTAGTTTGTAAAAAAAAACCCATCATGCCTAGTAACAACAATAAAAGGTAACCCACTAACAACTAGAAGTAACTGCACTCGATAAACAGAAGCATGACAACAGCTTGTTCACAAATATTCTTCCTCTCCACCCACAAGAAGAATGAAAAATACAGTGCAACCATCCACTAAGATATTGCTGAAACTGCATGTGTGGTTTAACCAGAAATATTCAGGTAAGTAGTACACACACAGAGTTAAAAACAGCAACAGCTGTTGTTTCTACTATAATCAGTTAGGAAAGGATGCCACAGGAGCTATTGGAAAGGATGTAGGAAAGTAAAGGAATTAATAAAAAATTGAAATGTATCTTTTCAACATAAAAATAAACAGAGCAAAAAGGTAGGAAGTCTTAGCTCTCTGTGAGATAGCCAGATTTTAAAAAATGTCAAAAAAATCCTTAAATATGCATATTAGATGGCTGCATAAAACTTTCATTCTTAATGTTCAAGCCACAGAAAAGCAAACAATAGGTAGGTAAGCCATTATTTTAAATTGTTGCTCTAGTGATGTAGTTCCTATATAACAAACCATATAACATGGTTTACAAATCAAAATGGATTTCTGTAATACAGTGCTAAATCTAAATACACTACATGATGGCTTAGAATGATGGGAACTTAAAACAATGATGCTTTAATATAAGAAAGCATTCAATATAGAATCCCTACCACACTAAGTCAGTTTGTTTCCAATAATTTATTTTCTGAAGATATGAATTAATCTGAAGTACTGATTCAATGTAGCACCTCACTTGATTTTCCTTGTCAATGGAAAATAAATCAATATTAATATTTTACTAACCTACACTTTATACTTTATTGATCTGAACTTGTCACAATGTAAACAAAAGCATTATTTATCATGAATTAGTAACATGTCCCTTTCTTTACTTAGTGAATTAAAAAAAGACAATATGAACAGATTTTTAATGTAACATCAAAGGGCTGGGCAAACCAGGGCAAGTACAGTCCAATTTCCTCACATCTTATTTCTGACAAGTCTCTAATAAAACTTCCCTGAGGATTGAAAGAATCTGAATAACACTGGCAGGGAAAAATGTGAGTACAGTTACAGTTACTGTAGCACACAGCCACTAACTTTACTTTTTCCCTCAATCCCCATACCACAATTGGTCCATTCTGCAGATTTTTCCCAATGCTCAGATAAACGTTTTCAGGAGGGCTTCTGCTAGGCCTATTATGCACACAGTCAAATTCACTATTAGAATAAACAAAAAATCTACTAACTTTGTAAAATAATATAACTCCATTTACCTTGTTCTAAGAGCTACCCAAGCAGCATCGATGTCAGCATACAAATTCTTCTCTGTTGGTTTTCCAGAACTTGCTCCATATCCAGAATAATCATATGAAAATATGTTGCAATTAATCCGTGAACCAAGTCCTATGTAAAAGCTGCTCATCTGACCTAAATCAACAGCATTCCCATGCGAGAAAAGTAAAGTATACTTGGCGCTAGGGGAACAACGCACAAACATACAGGCAATCCTGTTACCTTTGCTGGTTCTAGTCATGAAACATTCAATAGCATCTTTTTCTCTAGAAGAGTATTGCCAGTCTGCTCGATCAGAAAGATGTAGAGTCCAACGACTCCCACTTTCATCACACATGAGTGTATAGGTGGGGTCTGGGGGCAAAAATGCCAGTTTGGAAGCTATTTTTCCTGGACATGGTGGGCAACAGAATAGGCAGCAGAGTTCACTAAATGAAAGATTGTTCATCCTCCAATCTGAAATAAGAGGGAAAGGATGTTACTTTCTAGAGGAATTCAATAATAATAACAACAATAATAAAAATAATTTCAAATACTATTATACCAGGAATTTTAGAAAAGTTAAAAAGGAGTGGATCAAATTCATTACACATTTCAGTAAAACATTGAACTTTTACATATAATACCAATATTATATAAGTAATTATTGCTAAAACAGCCATCATAGGGCTTTCAAATCAAAATTTCGATTAAGAAGGAATTAGTGTTCTAAGAAAAAAAACCTTACTAATGGTAAACTCATTACCTTTTGTCTCTGAAGTGGAACATTAAATAATACCATTAGGAATGTTATTCAGCTTTCCACTAAAAATATTAGCTCAGTTATAGATCAACACAACACTATTTAGAAACCACTTGTAAGTTGCAACCAACTTAGGTATGACAAAGCAATGATTAATGCAGCAGATGTGACATTCATAATCAATTGAAATTTTGAGTGTATTTTTTTTCATAAACTGCCAATATATTGCAAAGCTTACAAAAAGATTTATAAAATATAATAATGGTCAGACAGCAAATAATAGAGCAACTCTGGTAAAAGGCACCTTATGCACAGAATAGTCCACAAACTGAAACATTGATTTGAAGAGGCCTTCTGACTTAGAAAAAATGATTTTCATTTGCCTCAATGAGACTAATGATTTTATTTTTAATTTAACTCATTTAAAGTCTTTATGTTGTTAATTCTTTAATAAGTTCAAACAGGGAAAAATGAGTTATTTCAAAATAACACTTGACAAAAGGATTCTAGTGAGGATTTAGGCATATAACTGTTACTAGCAAGACAATTCTAATGCCACTACAAATTAGTACACCTATTTAAAGAATGTGACAGATAAAAAGGATATATACAGGTATTCATTTGATATTCATTTGATAATGACCATTTATTCAGCTTGTGATCTAAGTGACAAAAACACTGAGCATAGTGACTAGTCCTCAAAGTTGCAGCCATTGCAGTTTCCTGTGGTGGGTGACAAGCTTGCAATTTAGGTATTTGGTTACCAATGTACAATTACAACAGTCACAGCACCCCATGATCGCCATTTGCAACTTTCACTGCTGGCTTCTGACAAGCAAAAACAATGGGGAAGTTGGCAGGAAGTCACACCTCAGTCACATTGTGCTTAAAGGCTGCACAATTTTCTTAAGAACCACAACTAGAATTGCTGCCATAGGTTGTTGTGGTCACATGATTTTCAACTTTACAACCATGATGTTTAGTGACCAAGCTCCTTATTCCAATTATGGTCATTAATAGAGAACTGTTTGATTATTTATTTGAATTTATATGACCACCTATTCACACTCAGTGACTCCAAGTGGCTTACAAAAATAAAAACCCAATATAAACATAGTAAAAACAATACCCCACACACACACCCCGGCATACCCTGGCAACAACTATCAGTCAGATAAGTCATTTGATGGGGTCCATCCCATTCTGGGTTCCCTAGGCCATTGGCGAAACCAAGGTTTTAGGGCCTTGCAAAAGTTTCAAAATGGAGGCCAATCTAATCTCCCTGGGGATGATGTCCCAAAGGGAGGGAGCCACCATGGGGGAGGCCCTTCTTCTGGATTCCATCAGATGTACTTCCTTAGGAAAGAGAACCCACAACATTCCCTACCTCCCCCTCTCTCTGAAAATATTGTCCTTCAGATAGTAGCCTGGTCCCAAACCATGTAGGGCGCGGTGGCATAGTGGTTAGAATGCAGTATTGCAGGCTACTTCTGCTGATCACCAGCTGCCAGCAGTTTGGCTGTTTGAATCTCACCAGGCTCAAGGTTGACTCAGCCTTCCATCCTTCCATCCTTCCAAGATTGGTAAAATGAGGACCCAGATTGTTGGGGGCAATATGCTGACTCTGTAAACAGCTTAGAGAGGACTGTAAAGCACTGTGATACGGTATATAAGTCTAAGTGCTATTGCTATTGAATTGTATCCAAAAGCAAGTCAATAGCCAATAAAGCTCCTGCAGGAGAGGTGACACATACCACATCTGGGTCTGCACAAAACCATGCAAGCTCTCTCATTTTGAACCAATTAGACCTTCCAGATACTTTTCAAGGGCAGCCCCATGGGCATTCCAGGTGGGTGATGACTAAGGCATAAGTGACTATGAGCCCCCTGCATGTGTGCAGACAAAAAGCCATAGTGGGCAGGAAAAAGAACCTGGGTTCTTGTCTAATATTGATTACCCAATGATAACAATGATTGAGCCACCAAGAGTTTTTAAGCCGTTACCTTCACCTAAGGAAATGCTGTTTGACTAAATAGTACAAATGTTGCTGCGATACCAGGTGAAAAAGAATATGCCAAAATCTAGAAGCCAAGTATTTTATATACTGGTAATTCCAACAGCACACCACATCTATTTATTTACTTTTGACTAGTACATCATGCAAACATTTTAAACAAACTGAATTGTAACTTTAAATCACAGTATTGTATACTATGCTTGAACCATACTTTTTAATATCTAATTTTCCTGAATCCATGCAGCAATCATGAGACACCAGCAAAAGGAGCAGTCACAGACAGGAACCATCAGGGTTACTATGCCGAATCCAAACACTTTTGTCTGTTTTATATCTGAATACTGACTACTTATTGTTTTCAAAATGTCTGGCTTCACACATAACTTTGGGGACCAGAGTGGATTTTTCTTGGTTCTGTTTGGCATTTAACTGGCTTTAGTTTGATTCTGCTTCAACTATGGGATTGTAACTTCTGCTGTATTTTTATTGTTCTTGTAGTAAAGTTTAAAAACCTTATCTATTAATAGCATTGGTATCTTAAAATACATCACTGCATCGAACACCCTATTCTAACCAGAACACATTGTACCAAGAATGCTATGATCTTCCTTAATAATAAAGCTTTTGATTAAGGTTTTTTTTTAAATGCTGTGCATTCATTCCCCCTCCTTGAAAAACAAGAACCTCAGGAATTAAACAAATCTGAATATAACCAAAGTGTCTGCAGTTCTTGTGTCTAGTTTCTTTAAAAAGTAAATTGGATGCACAATAAATCTATTTCTCAGAAGTCGGAGGACATTTTATTACAGAACTAGTAATGGTACTACACAGTAGCAAATGTTACACAAAATATATCACAAGACTCCAAAACAAATTTACAGACGAAAGAGAAATTTAGATAGAAACAGGAACTTTCATTTTTGGAAAAGGAATTCATTTACTTTTAGACAAATGAATTTTAACTAACATAATTCAAGTTATGTTTGACTGAAAAATGGTAAAAATTGTACTTTCTAAATGTATGTTATGTTCCATAACTATTTTGAACAATAAAGTCCATGGAATTGCTGTTTGGTACAGTTGTATTCTAGCAATTCTTGCTCTACTAGATTGCTAAATAACTTAGATATTAAATCTGTTTTTCTTTATTGAGCTACTTGCAAATTTAACACATGTGCAATATTCTGTATTAAATATGAGCTGGTGTAACACCTTTGCATAACAAGCAATCTGATAGCAGCACCCATGATGCTAATACTACTTCCTTTAGAAGTGTGACTAAGAAGATATATTAAAGCAAGCTACACTGTGTCACATTTTCACTATGCAGTTAACTCAGCAATGTGCATGCTTAAAAATAGAAGTTAATATTTTCAATATAGAATTCAGAGACATTTCTGTACTACTGGTTAAGTGAAAAAAGACTACCATATTTCATTAAATACATTTTTCCATCCATTTATAAGTGACTTCCATTTGAATATTTGATAGAACCTGAGCAAATAGTAAATGGAAAGATTATAGATTAATCTTGCAACCCAATGAATTCTCAAAAATCACATTCTTTTTAGTTCAACAGGGTTAATTCCAATGTGTGCATAAGATGATAGCTTATCAGATGGATCTTTCATGATTTTTAGGTGCATTCAAAAAAAAGATGAGAACTCATTCTAGATTTTTCAGCCTTCAAACCAGCAGATAATGTTCTCTGATATTCCAGCCACAATAGTGAAAGACTAGTTCTTGCTTTGAAATTACACAACGTTTGCTTAAATTTTATTCCTCAGCTTCTAAACAGACCTATGTCATGAATCAGAGAGAATGAGAAATGAGTATACACAAAGGCCCTGACCTTACTACGACATATTACACCCTGACAATCCCAACCTTTTCCCTTAATCAATATAAAAGTGGTGCAAAACAAAAAGTACAGGTAGTCCTCAACCTATGACTACAATTGAGCCCAAAATTTCCATTGCCAAGCAAGTCATTTAAGTGAGTTACTCCATTTTATGACCTTTTTGCCAGAGTTATCTGAATCACTGCGGTTGTTAAGTGATCATCATGGTCATTAGTGAATCTGACTCGTTGAAAGCCATCTGGAAAGGTTGCAAATGGTGACTACATTACCCCAGAACAGTGCAACTGTCATAAATAAATGCCAGTTGCCAACCATCCAAATTTTGACCAGGGAGATGTTGCAATGGTCATAAGTGTGAAAAACAGTCATAAGTCACTTTTTCAGCATTGTTGTAACCTTGAATGAGGACTGAATATATTCCTAATTTTAACACCGATAATTTACCAGTCTTTCAACAAGACACAGGAAAGACGTTTGTTTTATTTGCAAAGAATGAGAGTACTGTATAGCCACACAATTCCATTTTAACTATATTCTGAAACAGAAGCAGTATATATCTTTATCTTCAAGTGCAGCAGCTCCAGTATTCTTCAGTGCAATGTCCATTGCAATAATGAAGGATGCTGAGTTGCACTTTTGTGGCTTGTTTGCCAGTTTGCCTATATTTAACATTTTTTCATATTCCCATTAGAAAATAAGTCTGTCTAGTGGCAATAAACTCATTAGCTTATTTTACAATATCTAACTAGTCATAGCATTTTATAAATGGGTATTTTCCCAATATAGGAAGAAATAGGGTGCTTTTTTCCATTTATTAATTTTGAAAATTAAGAAAGAACTAATGCCAGTAAGAGTGTAACTGGCACTTCTCTCCTAGTAGTATCTTTCACATTAGAAATATACTATTCTATTTAGCTTGTGAAACATACTTTTAATTAAACTATATAATGAGTATGTTGCATTTAATGAAAGCTTCTGCACACTAAACATTTATTACACTTATATGTCTGCCAAACTGGAAAGACTCAACATAGCTTACATTAAAAACTCAATGAAAACAACCAGAATGCAAAAGGTATTTAAAAATTAAATGACACCATTGGGAAATACATTTAAAGTTTCAATCACCATAAAAGCATGATCAAAATCACTTCATCCTATGGCCTGCTCTAAGTCACTTTTTTGCACCTTTTAATGTAGAGCCAGTTTTGTGCCAAATATTTAGAAGGAGCAACAGAAGAGAAGGTACACAACTGTGTCCCACAAGATGTCATTGTTTTACTGAAAGGATCTGAACCCTACCTACTTGGTCAGTACCTACTGGATGGGAAAGGGCATTTAGAGAAAAGCAATTTCAGATAGCCAGACCCAGATAACATTGTGTAGTTATGGGTAGATAATTAATTTTCCCATGGGCCACATAAGAAACTGGGACTGTTGTGGATGGCTGATCCAAATAGGGCTGTGAAGGTGTATAGGCACGCATGCACAGACATATATGAATTGGGGGGGAAAAGCAGTTGCCTTCAAAATAAAAATAATACAGTTGTATTGTGAACATGGGACACACTTATTTAAATTTGATTTCTAATTTCCAATTAACCTCACATGGGCTAGATAGGGACAGCCAAAAGATTGGCCCAAGGCTGTAAAATACCCATGTCTGTTATAGATAATACTTTGAATTGTACATGGTTTTCTTAGTTAAGCTTCAGGGAACTCTCATGAAACTAGGTTTAGACAGGATCAATTTTTTTGTTTTTGAAAACTTTATTCGTGGAAAAGAGATATTTTTTGGGCATAGTATGTTGTGGAAGAGGAATATCTTAATATTGTATTTTTCATTTTTTCTCATAAATATCTTTCTACAAACAATGTACCAAAACCTGGGCATGTTGAAAGTCCTTTAATAAATAATAAAGCTAGCATAGTTAACTTAAATATTTTGCACTATTTCCTCTTAGCCATTCTTCCTTAGAATGCAACGAACACGTCATCAATATGGAATGTTAGGGTCATGGCATAGAGATTACCAAGAATATGCATTTAAAATAAACTAGACGTAAAATATGAATTTGTTCCAAAGTTTGGAGTTGGTAATGTGCACATTTTTTTATTTGAGCAAGGATAGTTTTAGACATGCTATTCAATATATTTAAAAGGGTGCATGTTTGGATGATTATATGCTATCGAACACATGGGATAAGCTATCAGAAGACATAAGAAGCTAGACTACATTATTACCAAAATGTGAATCTACATAGAGGCTTGATTTGTTTGAATTTTTAACCAATAGATTCCCCCCCAAATTTAAACAGTAGAATAACTCTTAAGAGTCTCAACTAAACCCCTTTAATTAAACACATGTCAGCACTATTAAAAAGAGAAACACAATCTACCCATTCATAACAACAGAAACCCCATCTTGTAAGGTATGTTAATCATTCCAAACTGGTCTCTTTGCACCTTCAAAAGGCTAAGGGTTAGGAAATCTTTAGGATCTCAATAAGAATCAGAAACCCACTTGTTTATATTCGTTTTAGCCAAGAATATAAGCCTCCAACAAAAGTCTTTAAAAGAACAGTACAGTATAATGGTCCAAAGAAATTCTCATCCAAAAAAGAGGTCTTCAGATCTTACGAAAATCCAAACAGGGTCGCAGGAGTGGGGCGAGGCTCGTGGGAAGAAAAGCTTTGTTCAGAAACACAGCCAGCACTACTTGGCGCTTTTCTATCCCCTAGAACAGTATGCCTTTCATCCTCTCTCTCTCTCTCTCTCTTAAAGCTGCCTCGCATACAAAAGAAGGACGAGCACAGCGCAGGTCATTCTCTCCACCAAGACTCAGAGTCGCCCCCCCCCCTTCAGAGCACACACACCATTTAACAACCCCAGAGCTCGCCTCGATTTCTCGGCCTCCTCAACACGGTCAGACGAGCAACCCACACTACCACCACCACCGCCCCGTTATATAGGCCATGGCGCTGCTCACACCGGGAGACGAGGCGAAGCTCTTTTCCA
>JANHFK010003354.1:63669-76305 GCA_036250565.1 Sibynophis collaris | reverse complement strand
GGGCAGAGAACTGGTTGTTAAAAAATTTGAATCCCATCACTGGATGGAACTAAGGGGAAAAAACAGATTTGTAGTTTTGGAGCGTTTCTAAATTATTACTTTCATGTGACCCCCTAAGTATTTAGCATGGCCCAGAAAGCTGGTGTCATACAATAATGTCCATACTATTCATATTATAGCAGTGAATTAAGTAAGCCAGTGATTATTGGTAAGTATAACATATAAGGTATATTTTTCTCTTTCTTTCTCTCTTTTTTTCTTCATTTGTATTTTGACTTTGAGGTTGTCACTTTTAACTTTTTTTAAATGAAAGATGGGAATTGGTTTGTCTATGGATTAAATAAATATGTATTCAAAAACAAAAAAATCACGGTACAGAGTTTCTATCTTTAATTTCTATCTTTAATTCCTATCTTTAATTCCTATACAAACTACATTATGGATAAAAGGAGCTTGCCATTGCATTTTATATTTTGTAAATTATTTTTGAGGTATATTTGCATTGGTAATGTCACAAAGATGTTGAATAATTAATGTTCCATGAGACATGATTCTACCAGACGAATTCTCCTGCCTTGCCCTGTGGGAGATCAAGTCTGGTCCATAACCTCACATTTCAGATTAATAACTGTATAGCTAGTTGTCCTTCACCTAAACATGATCAATGATGACAGATGACCACTGCCCTGCAGATATCAATTTACTTAGGTCATGCTCAGAGCTGATTCCTGACTCATCTAAGAGAGTTATACTAGAATGAGTAATTGGCTTATGTTATCTGAATGAAACATACTGTACATATCAAACTAATGCATCACCCTACAGCATTTTTCAGATCAAATCAAATTTACTAGTATGATAATTGATCAAAATACACATTATTTTTGATTGTAATGTATATCATAATTATATTGCAATAACTATCATTTTTCAAATTTGACAGGTAGGTCCAAAAGTGAAATTTTGCCACATCAAGTGCATTTTGTGGATGATTGTTAAACGTCACTTATGGAGGTTACAACTAAAAAGATATACTGACTAAAAATGGGATAGAAGGAATGAATACCACCTCCTTCTCTCTCATGGGCACAAACTCTGAAGGAATCTGCCTTCCAACAAAGTGGGAAGGAGGGAATTCCTGTCACAAATGTCTTACCACAGATAGCAAAGCTGTCCACAGATACCAAAGCATATTGATGCTGCTAAACTCAAATCTTTTTGTTGTTCAATCAGTATTGAAGATACGAAATTTCCATTTTAGATTATGGAACCTCATTGTGATCATAAACTCTGGAGTACTAAACGATTGTAAGTAAGGATAATCCCACTGGGAAAAATAATACTATTGGTGAAAAGAATTAAGGTGTACTTTCAAACCTGTGAATCAGTTGAGAGCTTCTATTTCTCCATATGTAACATTGACCTGAATAAATATAACTGTGCTGCTAAACCTTAAAAATCAAGGCAGAAGTTCCTCTAGTGATGTTTTTAAGGATACGTCAACTGGGCGTAAAAAAGCTAGGTCACATATTAACATTAAACCATTGACCTTGTCTATGTTTCTGTGATCCCTCAACATTTTCTCAGAATTTAGAAATTATCTTGTTGCATCTATTGTTTAGAGGAAGGGGTAGAAAAATGCAATCTCCCCAGGTATAGAAAGATCTATTTTCTGTGAAATATCTAGGATTAGGGTTCATTGCTTTGCAAAGCACATTCTTAAAATCCTCATTTTCAGTCATGATTTTAGGAAAGAACCCAAAGACATTCAATCATGATACAGAAATTATATTTAGCATGTTGCCATATTGCTGTGTTCATTGGCATTGCAATAAACAGGTTCAATATGCTCGCTTTGCTTGCGTGTGGCACTTCTGTGCACACGCAGAGCATCCATGATGACATCCAGGCAGGTGGGCGGAGCCTCCCGCCGCTGTTACTACCAGTTTTAAGAACCAGAGCAAACCAGTTGGAATCCATTAGTGGTGTGAAGGATTCCAAACTTATGTCATGCTTGACTCCTCCCTAGGGCCTGTTCATATCCTACACAAACCTTAGCACAGTTCAACACACATCCATCGCCAATTTTAGAGAGGAGATACAAAGGTATTCCATTTAAATCCAGATTCAGTGATGAATGAGTCATAGAAACTACCAAACATTCCTTCCTGTGCTGCCAATTTTATGCCAACAGTTACCAAGAGCTTCTAATTCCATATCTAATTAAATATCCAGGTCACTTTCTTCAGTTCTATTTAAACCTTTTATTCTCAAATTCAATTCACCTTATTTCCTTAAGTGTGTCAAATTCTGCCATGTAATATGTAAGATGCACAGCAGTTTGTTTGGCAAATCTGTTTACCTAACTAGCTAATCAACATCAATTTTATGTATTCAAGTGTTTTTAGGGACTGGTCATTTACTGCCGTAAAGATTCTACTCTACCCTAATTAAGATGAGGTAGGCTGCAGAAACTATCAAAATTACTTCATTTGTCAGTCGTCCACAGTTAAAAGAAGCTTCATTATACATCAGTGGCAAATCATGTAACTGATTCTTTATGTCTTATCATTAGCAAAAATGAGCCCAAAAAAGATATGTTACAGATTTTAAAATGTATGTTTGGTTTGAGGTATGCCAAAGCTGAGATTTTTTAAACTCATTTATAATTGAAAAATTAGCAACTGGCATATAAAATTCAAGAATATACTATTGCATTTATCCAAGTTGACTTGATTATTTAACCCTAGTCACTAATCATTGAATTCTAGTGTGCTTTAATAGCTGCTAAGAATAATCTTAAACAGTGGAAAAATAGTTTAGAAATGTTTTCTAATACACCAATGAATCCCTGTGATTCAACACAAACAGCCCTTCCAATAAAGCACTCTCTTCAAATCCATACAATTGTCACATATTTCAGACAACTATCACGAACAGCTAGACATCTGCTCATGATCATTCAGGATGCAAAAACAGAATTCCTGAAAGTTCTCCTGTTCCTCAAAGCCAACTTTTCCACTTCCCTTCAAGTCAGTCTTGAGGTCTAACAATTACCTGGACAAATTCTTGCAGTTTTCTTAATGAAATATTCAGAAGTATTTTTCCACTGCCCTTTGGCTGCTTGAGAGTGATTGTCCCCAAGTTATTCTGATGGTTTCTTGCCTAAGACAGAACTAGAACTTACCATCTCCTGGTTTCTAGTCTGGTGCCTTTAATTCACAAAACTTGCTTTCCCTGACACTTACGACTGTAAGATTTGTAGAACTGAAAAGAGACTGAAGGGGCTGCATTATCCCAATGGAAGATTATGGTTTAACTTTATTTTCTTCAAAGGAGGAGTATATATGTATTTAAATGAGTGGAATAAACACATAAAACATTGATTTACTGCTAAAGTAGCCAAATGTATTTTTTTTCCTAATTGCCAAAACTAAGTTATATAAAATAAGAAACCCATTTCATAACTGGTGACAGCTTTAAATTACTCTTAAATCATGATTTCCCGTTCTGTAAAACATGCATAATTTTTCTCTCTTCATTTGCTTCCTTAATTATATTTTTCTTTAGCAATTTTCTAATTACTCTAAGAATTATCATACATCCGATTATCTCATAATTTTCACCAATACGTAATAAGACATAAATTACTAATGGACATCTGATCACTGAAAATACTGAGCGATGTTTCATCCTTTCTGAAGTAAATACAAAATTCAAAGTAAATACAAAATTTGCTACAGAAACCAACTCATTAATTCATTGTTTTATCTTAAACAAAAGTGACAAATTATTTTCCAGCTCATACATTAATCTTTCTTTTCAAAATGAGTAATTTTACTAATAGTAGAAAGAGAAGTTCTACTACTAATAGTAGAAATAGAAGGTCTACTACTAATAGTAGTAGAAGTCCTACTATTGTCTAGATTCAGCAACCAGTAACTTAAATACCACGATGCACCTATTCAGAGTACCTACAAATACTATTCCATAGTGCAGCTCCCATAACCAGATTGTGGGTGAAACACAATATCGTGAAACCATTACATTGTAATTAGGAATATGATCATATCTGATTTGGCTTTATCATTGGACAATGGATAACATTGTAGGACTAGCTCATATTTTTAAGCCTCTTATGAATATAACTTATTTGGTTTGCTCAGCTGTAGAATAAATTGACTCAACTTAATTCATGTGTTGAGATAAGATATATAGTGAAGAATGAGGTGATCTATGATTATGAGAAGATTTTCCTAGCAACCTCACGCAATTGCCTCTTTGATGACATACAAAGCATTTTTAATCCATTACAAAACATTTTTAGTTATGTCTCTTCAATTATGTTTCATCTGCTGTTTATATAGTTTATGCTGTTTGTAGAATATTTCATTGTCAAAAGTTACCAATAGTTATCCTATTGGTTTTGAACAATTATTTACAGTTTCTGATTTTATCTTATACCAGAAGTTGCCATAGAGACCTTTTGTACCTAAAACCTATAGGATGATAGCTAATTTCATGTTGGATATGCACTTAGACTCAATTATCAGAATATCAAAATGTCACAAAATCTTTCTAGTAAGCAGTAAAAGTATCATTGAAATTAAACCTATTTTTCAGCAAGCATAAAAAATATGCTAGAATGCATGCTACTGAACGATGAAACAATATCAACTTTTAGATTTAAATTAAACACATTGGGAAATGGGATTAATCCCACATTCACTAAATTAACCATTATATACCGAAGGTAACAAACTTGTATTCATCTTTGCCATTTTCAATTTATAAGAAGGTGGAATAATATTTTAAATTAATCTTCAAATGTTTAATTTGTCAGAAAATTAACTTACACCTTAATAATATAAATAAAATTTGCTTACAGAGGACTATAATTTCAAATGTATTTAAATATGCATGATAACCATTTCACCTTTAAACTATTAATTGAGTAAACAGTGTAGTTATATAAATTTAATTTGCATTCATCTACTGTTAGTCATGTAGCGGTTACACGATTACTCTACCCTGCCAAAGAGATTACAAGAATAAGATAGTATAAAAAGAATAAAATAATGTGTAATAACACTACTCTTCCAGTAATTTTAGTAGTTAGACTAATGGCTGACAATTATATAATTTTAATTGAGGGATTCATTCTATCAACTGATTAATATTCCAAGTCCAACAATGTTATTGTAAAAGTTAATTACATAATTTCATTCAAAGTTAATAATTCAAATGTGAGGACTCCTTTGCTCCTCATTATTCATGACTTAATATGCGATAAAAATAGCTCTATTCTTAGAGTATTGACACCACATTTCTATGCAAAGTCAGAAGCAATTCCCATTCCTGTTCAAATATATGTAGTTTCAAATAGTAATAGACTTATATACCTTTTCACAGTGCTTTACAGCCCTCTCTAAGAGGTTTTACAGTGTCAACATAACACCCCCAATAATCTATGTCCTTATTTTACTGACCTGGGAAGGATGGCTGAATCAACCATGAGCTGGTAAGAATCAAACTGTTGGCAGCCGGCAGCCAGCAGAAGTAGCCTGCAGTACTGCATTCTAACCACTGTGCCACCATGACAAATCAAACTATTAGGATATATTCATATAGTCCATAAGCAATATAATGTAACAGTTTATACATGACAATATATTAAATAGCTTTGAATGAAGTACACTAAAAATAAATATATAGCACTGAAAGCAAACATTCTATCCGGTATAAATTTCCTATCCTACATTTCATAAATGTCATACATTTCATAAAGAAGCCAGTTAAATAAAATCACATTTCATATTAGGCATTTTTTTAGCTAATGGCACACTATATTATTCTAGAAATATTTAAGCTCACAGTGCATGAAGAATATATTCTTCAAAATGAATGCACCCACCATACACAATACATTTCACTAAACCTATTGTGCCTAGCTCTGTACTGTAATTGCTAGTACTTTTTTTAAACAGTAATTTTACTGGACATTACAATTAAAAATATAAGAACTAATACAAAGTTTTTAAAAAATAAAATAAATGAAGAGAAAAATGAAATGGAAAATGAAAAAGTATAGTAAAGAAAAACAAATAAATTCCTTCCCCATCATAAGAAATATAAACAATTTAGTAACTTATCAGCTTCTCTGAAAATACAAAAATTATCTCTTCTTCCCATATCTCAGCTCCTATCGATAAACAAATCTTTAGTCTCATTCTTTTAGTCCTGGTTAGGAAAAGTCAATTTAGGATGACCAGAGTTAAGAAGACACCTATTTTAACCTAGATCAAATAAACCAACTTTAGATTCCTTCCTTTCATTTTAAAAATCTTGTTCTATTTATATTCTTTTCATTTACTTTGAACAATTTTGAACCTTAATTCCATTAAATATTGTCTTAGAACTTGGAACTTAGGACAGCTTTGGTATGTTCCACTTCTGGATGCTGTTCGCATCGCAAAGGAGAAGGGGTGTTGGTCTTATCTGAGACGCCCTTTCTCTTTGTATGGGAAAAGCATCTAGCCCCACCCTTGTCAGGCTGGCCCTTGGGGGGGGGGTCAGGAGTTACCACACAAGAGTCTGCTCCTTAATCTTGCCAAAAGCTGGGAACCATTAAAAGAAGGCAGGGAATTTGAAGTTTGGCAGGCTCGGTCTCATTGGCTGATAGATGAGGACAACCTGCTAAGGAACAGAAGAATGGGAGAAGTCCAAAAACCACACCGTCTCCCTCTCACAGCATTCTTCAAAACTTTAAAAAGTCTCTTTTGTAAATCTAGTATAAGAAGGTTATCCAAGTCACCCTTTTGGTTGTTAAGACATTAGACAGTTTCATTAGAATCTCCAGTGTAGCATCATTCCCACAGCCCATCATTTTCTTGAACCCTGACTGGCTCTTCAGGAATGGATGTCAGCTTGATTCTTAGCAGAGCTGGTTTCTATTTTTCTATTTCTTCCATGGATGTTGACTGCAATCATTAATTCGAAAGACAACTAACAAATCACCCAAGTCAAAAACATGAATTGAAATGTCAACAATTATCACACGATGTATAGATTCAGTGTAAGATAAAATTATGTTTTTACAAAGCATGAATCAATATTTCAGTTATAATATATAGTGGAAGCTTCAAATCCCCATTGCACATTCTTGAAGGAGAATGATGGGAACATGGAACATATGCAAAGTGGGGGTTACTCCCATTCCTGCATTAACAACCATGCTTTTGTTGGCAATCTGAATTGAGATTAAACAGCAGCTATCTGGGAAAAATATTAATTGCCAGCAGAACTTAAAAAAAAATACTACCAATTAATTGAGCAGCTTATATCTTCTAGGAGACATATAAGAATTCTAAGGCAACACTGCTATATAATTTAGATCACTGGTTCTTCACACTGATACTAATTAATACTAGGAACAGTGGTCAAGATTTTCCTTCATGTGGAGCTAACTGCATAGCTTTGTTTCCTTGGAGGAAATATTAGAAGATTTATTTCCACTATTCTTATTCCCATGTACCAGTTTTCTTAAAACATCAAAGTCACAAACTTACTCAGCATTTTCACTTAAACTTATGATGTTTTTACAAAGCATAAATCAATGCTTAGGTTATAACATATAGCCAAAGCTTCAATTGTCTACTGAAGGAGAATACTAGGAGCAGGAAATGTAGACACTTAGACAGAAATATATATTTGTTTAAGGCCATATCTGTCCACGAAAAAAATCAAAACGAAACCCACAAAAAATGTTGGATTATTTAACTGGATGTCAGCTCCCTCCCAAACCAAGAAAGATATGCAGAGTTAATTCTAAGCAGTTTCATTTATTGTTTCTCACCTCTAAATAAAAATCTTGTCAAATTACACAATATTTTTTTTTTGCATCAAGTGTACTCTAAGAACTTGTAGGGAGCAGGTCTCCTTACCCTACCAATCAAACTATATAAACTTTGCTATCTCTTGGTCCTCTAGAATATAACCCCTCCCTCCTGGGAATCCAGACTACATTCTACCACACTGGATGAATTTAGGACATTGGCACTATGTTATTTATTGATATAATTCTAATTATTGAATTAGCCCTGTAGCAAATTGAGAAAAATATTTACCTGGAAACTGTTTTGAAACCCCACCTCAGAAATGAGAAAGTAACAAGTCAGTCTTAGATTTACTGAAGTAGAGAAGGGGCATTTTGGAGAGGAAGCCATTTTCTTGAACATTAAATTGATTCAGAAAATTCTTCAATTCTGCATTTCCAGAAGAAAAAACTTATTTCAGGTTAATGCAAGTTATATGGACTTTGCAATTTGTTTTCTGTTTCAATCTGAGTTATAGGAGTAGCAATTGTCCAAAGACTCAGAGTCAGTTCTGACTGAAAAGACTTATAAGCCCTGTAAAAATAAATGCAATATAACAATAACATAATCAAGCTTGGGAGAATCATTCATATTGAGCAATGTGATATCTCCAGGTGCATATTAAATTTCCATGAATATGTGAACCATTGTCATCTTTTTTTCACTTAAAATAGTCACTGGGTGAAATAATTCACAATGTTGAAGCCATAGTTGAAAAAATAATCTACGGAAGTCAGCATTTGAAAATTCATCTAATATTGCTATATTTGTATATTTTGTTAGCCTGAAAAGTGTTATCAAATTCCTAATTTTTGTGCTTATCAACAACATTCTATTCCTCAACCACTACAACAAAAACAAAGAACTGTTGTTTTTTCCTGTGAAATGCTATAGAACCTGGATTAACAGAATAATAGAATCAGAAGGGATTTGGAGGTCTTCTAGCCACCCACATGTCAAAAAGAATTATCAGGATTATTTCATAAATAAAAGCCAAAATCAATGGTGAAATCCATTTTTTTAAACTACCAGTTCTGTCGATGTGGCTTGGTGGGCGTGGCTTGGTGGGCATTGCAGGGGAAGGATACTGCAAAATCCCCATTTCTACCCCACTATTGGGGAAAGAATATTGCAAAATCTCCATTCCCACCCCACTCCAGATGAAGGATACTACAAAATCCCCATTCCCTCTCCACTCCTGGGGGAAGAATATTGCAAAATCTCCATTCCCACCCCATTCTGGGGCCAACCAAAGGTGGTATTTGCTGGTTCTCCAAACTACTCAAAATTTCCACTACCAGTTCTCCAAACTGCTCAAAATTTCCACTACTGGTTCTCCCGAACCTGTCAGAATCTGCTGGATTTCACCCCTAGAGAAAATGTAACAATGATTCAATTAGATTTTAATATCTACTCTTTAATATCACACTGGAAGGTGATACATAAGCAAATCTACAGAAATTCAGTTCGCTAGTTGACAACAAACTGACATGCGCAAACTGGACACTTGTCTAGAAACCATGGATTCTAACCAGCAGATTTAAACATTTTTATATGGAAATAAGATTTCAAAGGTACACAAACTAGAATTCTTTTTAATCACATTTTAGAATCTTATTAGATTTTATTCATCAATATAGGAAAATTAGAAATAAAACTGTGGGAAGATAAGATTTAGTGTGCTAAATGTACCCTTTTTTTAAAAGAAAAACACAAACACTTTCTTTGACCTTTGTAATTCCTCCTTATTTTTAAAGTAAACTCCAATCAACAGTAATGATCATTTATATGTGATTACCAATCCTGTAAATTTAATTTACAGATTAGAGTTTTAACAACTAAATTACCACAAAACAGTGTCTTAAGAAGCACAATTATATAAGTTCTGAGGAATTTCCAAAGGAATAATTTAGAAAAGAGATATGCAGTAAAATGTAGATTTTTCTGTTCAGGTATTTCACCCATATAATTTTTGCCATTTTTTTCAGTCACCTTTTCTCCCATTTATTCCCTGATGGTCGAGTCTGTAGTTGGTTGTGTTTTTGAAGAAAGATATCGTTATGAGAGCTAATATTCAGGGCCCTTTTGGGAGAGGACAGGAAACTATAACATGGATAAGATTTATCTGCTGATTATTTGTTGCTAATACATTGAGTTGGTTAACAGAGGAAGAGAATCAGAGGTACATGGTAGGGAATTTCTAACAGAAAACTGCAAAGAAAAAGCAAAGAATAATGAAAAAATCATAACCAAGAAATTATTAAGCTCATTAAAGAAAAGCAAATATATGGAGATAGTTCAAAATTAAAACCAAGAGAATGGAATTGAGAAGCTAGAAAATTAATAAAGAGAATAGTATTAAGAGATGCTCCATGGTTATAAACAAGATTGTGCAGATTTGCCATCACTCTCTCTTGATGTGCCTTGTTTGAGTTTGGCAGTAATTAAGCCAGTTTTTATATACCGTCTCTGAATCAAATGTCTACTATAAAGTTTGAGAAGAAATAGGCTAATTAGAATGCTTTTGATTTTATCTGATCATACTGAAAAATAATGAGCTCTGTACTGTAAGTTACAGAACTGATTGAAAGTAAAGAGAAGTTTTCAAGCAGGCTGAATTTGAATTAAAGGGGCAAACACTGGGGATGGGTTAACCTCCTTGTAGACAATGGTGATCTTATTATTACCTCTACCAGTGGAGCATTTAAAAGTCTGGAAACTGACGCCTGGTAGAAATTCATTTCTTACACCTGTTCTAGTGCAGGGGCTAACTCTTAGCATAACCAGGCAGTGATAATACATTGAGAATATGAATAATGATTTGGATAAGAATCCTTGATGGAAACTTTAGGCATATTGCTCCAGGCATACAAATCTTAAGACGGGTGGTAAATATCAATTACCAAAGTAATTGGTAACACAAATAGTAATGATCTATAACTTCAAAGTGGTTAGCAAATTTGATAGCTAATTTATGAAAAGTTCATTGCACCCTAATACAAGAAATTTCAGGATCTGGACACCCTGCTATCCAAGGAGACAATTAATGTCAGGACAAAAAATGTTGGCTGGATTACCCAAGGCAATTATGCATTATTTTCCAGTGAAGACCTAAACCTGATTACAATTAGTTTTATAACACTACAACATTTATGTTGGGAACACTGAAGCACTTCTAAGTTGAAAGGATTAGCCGGTGATATTACCATTGCCAGTGGACACTCATCCTGGGGGTCCTTTCATTTACCTCAGGGAAGCGGTGAAATCCGGCTAGATCTATCCGGCTCGTGCAAACCAGTAGTGCCGGCGGCGGGAGACTGCCCATTCGCCAGGACATCATTACATCCCATTTTTGACCCTCTGCACACGCACAGAAGACGTGCACGCTCCCATTCCCACATTTGTAGCGAAGGCAAGTGGATTTCACCACTGCCTCAGGGGTGTCAAACTGGCAGCCTATAGGCCAGATGCATCACACACAGACCACGCTCACCCCAGCTGCGCAAATGGGAAAAACATTGTGAAGCATCACATGACAGCAACGTGAGGCAGTGAATTTGTCACCTATGATGTACATGTTAAGATATCGGGCGGTTTCTGGCCTCCGAAGGGTCTCCTTATGGGTGTGGGCACGCACGCATGACCCCCCTCCGCCCCCCCCTTTTGGCACGTGAAGGGAAAAAGGTTAGTCATCACTGCCCTATTATATAAACAGGATTCACTTTTTAAAAATTCAGTATAAACTACACACGCACAACATATAACATAATTCTCTGATTAAACTCAGCGTGACAAAGGATCATGACTAGGCTTTGGTTATGTAAACTGCATATTTTATATCAGCTTGATTTTGAAATAAGATAAAAAGAATATAGTGTCTCATGTCTTTTTTCTTTAATTATCAAGTCTTCTACTTCTTAGGTATTTCTACTATATGGTGAAGGGCTTCTATTTTAGGAATGATTTTCTTTGCATAGCAACTCTTACAATTCAATTTTAAAGACATTAATTTAAAAAATTAGGTATATGGAAAATGTATAACACATACAGCAATGTGGAACTTTAAGAATGAATAAGAGTAATTGTTTAGTGAGCATCTGCTTAGAGAAAAGTTATTTTTTCAAATTGATGGTTTTAAGTCTATTTGTATGTACAAATGGGAAAATAATGAATTGATATAATTGTTTACAATGAACAACTGAAAAACAGTGAAGTATACAAAGATGACGAAAGTTTCTGAATGAGAGACAGAACTTTACTTGGTATTATTCAGAGGGGATTTTGGGGAAAAAATAAACACAGAAGAAAAGTTTTGAGAGACTTTTATAGAATATTAGGTTCAAGAAAAAGCTAATGAAAATAAATCATTAACACTGCTGAAAAACTGTAAAGCCATAAGTGATGTTGGCAAAATTGGAGAAATGTTAAAATATGAATATAGCTTTGATGTGTGGCTTTGTGTGAAAACTATTACAGTTTCCTAAATTATTACAAGACCACAAATTATTGCAGAATGCAATACAGAATGCATCATGAAGGACAAATAACAAAATATGCAGGAAATAAAGGACACTTGATTCAGATGTTCACCTGATTTGTTGTCAGTTAAATAAATCCTTGAGCTGAAAAGGCAAAGGAAACTTCTCACTGTAATATTCATGATATAATTTATTGTACATCTATTCAAACTCAAATACTTTGGCCATCTAATGAGAAGGAAGGACTCACTGGAGAAGAGCCTAATGCTGGGAACGATTGAGGG
>JANHFK010003353.1:60594-72797 GCA_036250565.1 Sibynophis collaris | reverse complement strand
GGAAGGTCATTCCAGAGGGTCGGGGCCGCTACAGAGAAGGCTCTTCCCCTAGGGATTGCCCGTCGGCATTGTTTCGCTGACGGGACCCCCAGGAGGCCCGCTCTGTGGGCCCGTACTGGTCTTTGGGATACAGCACTCTGAGCGATTTACAATTTATTAATTGTCATATTAATCCGGAAGTTCCTGCTGCTGCCAGTCAGTACTCTAACTTTTCATATTTGCATTTTCCTTGCATTAAAATGAGATGATATATACAGATTTTATCCAGTACTGTTATTTTCTTGACTTGCAACTCTAATTTCAAAACTGGGTTTTGAAAAGAGATTAACTATAATACAATGCATTTCAACATACATAAGGGGAATTTTACAGTTTATATTCAACATGCTGAGTGACTCAGAGTCAGTCATTAGCAATCACCTTATCTTCTTGTAGAGATAAAATGAGGAAATACCCATTTTCATCATCAAAAGAAAACAACTGCATACACAAGAATGAATGACTAAAGGTGTTCACTTGAGATATACACCTGATACCGAAAAGGGACTGTGAGTGAAACAGTCCATTTGGCCATAACTAACAGAATAACAGAGTTGGAAGGGACCATGTAAGTCATCTAGCCCAACATCCTGTCCAAGCTCAAGACGGAGACCCTATACCATTTCTAACAAGTGGCTGTCTAGTCTCTTCTTGAAAGTCTCCAGTGATGAAACTCCCACAACTTCTGAATGTAATCTGTTCTATTGGTTGACTGTTCTCACTGTCAGAAAATTTCTCCTTATTTCTAGGTTGAATCTCTCCTTGATCAGTTTCCATACATTGTTCATTGTCTGGCCTTCAGGTGATTTTGGGGAGTTTTACCCATTTATTTCCTAACGTGGCACTTCAGTACCATCAGCAGTACTGTTTTCATAGTGGCATCTTTATTAGTCATACAATTCATTATTTATTTCAAAACTTAATATAATTACATGGTTCAATATTCAGTCTCTGTCCTTTTGTGTTTTACAAAAGCCTAGTCCAGAACCAGCTTTTCTGATTGTTGAATCAGTTTCTTATGTTAACCTTCCAGCAGATGTCATACAAATATTTGTGTGGACATGAGCTAGAGGTTGAAAAAACAGCATCAGTTCCTTGGATGCAAGCTAAAACTTACTTGGAAATCTTCTCCTAGTTTGTTAAGGGCAATGTTGATGGTAAATGTAGATGAGTCATGGTGAGGCCTGAGAGAGCGCTGTCTTTCAGTAGTATATTTCACAACAAAATTCAATAAGGCATGACCCTGAAAAAAAAATAAATGAAGAATTTAAAAGGCATGCTGTAACTTGTCATGAGGGGATTAATCAGTTTTGGATGCTCCAAGACTGGAGGTTTTTAAGAAGATATTGGAAAACCATTTGTCTGAAGTGGTGTATGGTTTCCTGCCTAAACAGGGGGTTGGACTAGAAGACCTCCAAGGTACCTTCCAACTCTATTATTTTATTCTATAGGAAGAGAGCCTGCTCCTTACCTATGGGACATATTGTCCCAAAGGTGCAGTGTCCTTCATTCTTCTGTTTCCAGTGCCAAGACCTGCCTCTCCAAGTGGCATGAGGAACTAAGAGTGGCATGCAATCCTCAGGGTGGTTGCTGGCTTCATCTTTTTGAAATTTTGTAATTCTTAATTTTTAACTTAATTTTTAATATTTTTAATATTTCTTTCTATGTTTTTATTTATAAGCTACCCAGAGTTACTTAAATGAGGTGACTAGAGCAGAAATAAGATGGAGTAAATCAATCAATCAATCAATCTTCAACAACACAGGATTATTATTCGGTTTATGTATCTCTTAAGAACAATTTCATAATATATTATCGTTGTTTAGCTTGTGCTTTAGAACATGAATAATTTGCTTTTTTGCTGAAGAAGAGGATGGGTAAATACAGAGGCAACCTGAGTAGGATTCAAATAATTGCAGTCCTGTCTCATTTATATCCACATATGCTTCCAGTAACAGAGATAGACTGGGCAAAGTGGAACAGGCCCAGGGATACCACTCTTCACATATTTGTAGTCCAAACCCTCAGAATAATTGAATAAGACAGAAATAAATTGTCCTTAAATATCAGCCACAAATTATTAATAAATTAGTTCAAGCTTTAACATATGAAAAATTAAGAGTTTAAACTACAGTATGTTCTGCTCAATTACGTTATAAAATTTAACTTGCCTTTGTATAGTAGCCAGCAAATACTTTTAGGGTTACAGGTGCTATGAATTCTCTGATAAAATGCAACCACACGTTTTCCAGGCCAATTTGCCTCATATGAATGTCATCTGTTGGAACGTTTTCATAGCCTCCAGAAATGCGGCTATCCTAAAACAAGATGTAATGTAGCATATTTTATATGAAATGTTTCACCTCTTTTATTATTACAGCTATAAATATCAAGAACATGGATCTTTGTAATTATTAATTCTTAACTTACTCCAATATCTAGAAACAAAATACTACTTTATATATGGTATAAGAGTATATAGAGTATAGCTCAGTTTATACAACCAAATGGCAGTTGCTTTTTATATCAGTTTTATGGTGTAATCTACAATAGAGGAAGCAAAACAATTTTCCATTCAACTTGTTGATAGTCAATACATATACTTTTATTGTAAATCAGCAAGAGAGTTTCATAGCCATTATAACAAGCTCAATACATTCAGTTCTAAATAAACCTTTATATTTAAACTGTCAACTGCTTAAAGAGTTTTTAGATTATGAATCATCCATTTAATAAACACACTAACTTCCTTTAAAGGAAGTATTTCTTCTTTATTAACTTTTATATTATACCCCTGCGGGTTGCTATAAAAGTTTAGTGTGAGTTTTATGAAAATATAATCTGAATCGAGTTAAACCTTTATATGATTATACAATAAGTGGCATAGAGTCAAAATGTGTCACAGTACTGCCTACAGAGATAATAAAACCTTAAAAAGAAGAAAAGAGAAAAGTTTTTCAGCCAGAGATTAAACTTGATGCAAAACTCAATGCAAAACTACTGCTAAAATAGTTATGAATTATAGTCATACATTTATGAATAACTATTAAGCTTACAATTAAAAATTGCAACCCACCTTAAAACATAGGATTAAAACACATGTCTGATCCTCCTCAATATCACAGATTTTGACAAAGTTTTTCCATTTCTTCTCTGACCTTTTGTTTATGGGCTTTAGCAGTGAACCAAATGGCTAAAACTGGGTATCAGGACCCAATAGGATTTCCCCTAACCTCATGCACTAACCACAATCTGCCTTAGCTATCACTTAACTTGATTTTACTTACCTTATATCAGCATTATGAATTTTAAAGCTGCTATTAAAACTAAAAATAAGTTCTAGAAATGTCCATGAAACGATTCTTACGTGATGTTTTCCACCAGACCACTGTCCAAAGTGTTCCATTTCCTCTACTATTTCATTGCAGGCTGTTTCAGAAAATATGGGGAACCAAAACACATCTGGGCAGGGCTGTAAGTTAGAAATAAAATGCACATACATTACAATGGATAAGCATTTGACACTGTATGCATTATTTGACAAGGCAGCCACTCATTTTTTTTTGTTTGCCATCTTTGATTAGTACAGAAGGGATTTATTGTTTACAATTTTCTACCAGCTTTCTCCTACAATTGAAAAGTATATGTCATTTCTTGTCTTGTAGTTGGTAGATTTAATAAAATAGTTTTGCATAGATAATAGTATATAATGCACTAGGCCAGCTATATAATTGCTCTTATGTGAAATGTATAATTATCTGGAAGGAAAGACCATTTCAGTGGTGGCTTGGGTCTGCTTGCATGAAGTAGTTTCCTCTCACACGCCCACAAATATGTAGCCTTTCTGGCCTTCTTATGTTTGAGGCAAGCTAAGTTTTTCTTCTCAAGAGCCTAAATTAAGTCTATGAGACCAGCAGCTACAATAATCTGTACCAGGTTGAATCGTTCTGAAATGTGACCCTGGTGACTCTACATTTGAGCTGTGTAAATGTTTGGAAAGAGATTATTTACAACATATGGGAATCCATATGAAGCAGTGGTCTCTGAAACACTAAAGCAGCTGTATCTTTTCCTGAGTTCATGCAACTTTTTGTACATCTCCATAATGCAACTACAGACACAGCCACTTCACTTTTTATGCATGCTTTGAAAGGAGGGATTTTTATATACTCCCCTCCCAAAGCTGACTAAAAATGCTTCCAGGATGTGTGATTTTCACGCACATTGCACGTTAACTGCAGTGTTTGTTGAAGTTACCCTGCCTGAAATATCTTCAGGGCTGACTTGAACTGGCTCTAGGGTGGGTAGCTTCAGCCAGCGCTTCTCTTGACTGCTGCAGCTTATTTTTAAAGTTGCCTAGGATAGAAACACATTAGTTGGTGCTGCCCCTTCTTCTACAAGTAAATGTCCTGTAGCGGGAAAGCTGACAATGAGTGTGGATCAGTGCAAAGAAATGAGGCTGCTTATTAGTTAGAAACAAAGGGGCCAGAACATGGGTGCTTCTTAATTAGAAGCAAGAGAGTCATGAAATTTTGCAGGGTAGTTTTGAAGAAGTCATTTGCTCAATGTTTGCTTATTTGTTGCCAAAGCAAAGTTCCCCTTCAAAGAGTTTATAGTCCTACTATGTTAGAAAACAACAACAACGCATCTTATATAAGCTCACAGGATGACATTTTTCTAGCCTTAGGTTCAGGTTGTGTTATGAAAAGTCATGTTGTTTTGTTAACAGTAAACTGAACAGTAACGTAACTGTCCTTAGTTTCCTCTTAGTTTGGTTGCAGAACAAACAGTAGCAGAAATGTGATTTCTGCTTTATTTTGGAATGTGAAGGAAGGTAACATATACATTAAGTTTCCTAAATTCAGACCAACTATACTTTTGTAACTATAGCACATGACAAAATGTTTCCACTTGGTTTCCCTGAAACACCACAAGACTCTCTGCACTTACAATACAAACTTATGTACAAATGCAGACTCCCGTATAACATATGTAATTCACATGTGGTTGCATTTCCAACAAACCAAAGCATACCAGGGAACGAATTGCTGTTCTTGAACCTTTTTTCTCATCAGATATAAAAATGTCAACAGGATATTCTTTAAGCATCAGAAAATTAATAATACCAACTCCGTATTAAATATATAGAACAGCAGTACTCTTAATCATGCATTAAAAATTAATGTAATACTTTCATTGAGGAGAATTTCTAATTACCTGTTCTACTATACTTTCAGTAAAAATTTTTGAATAGTTGGGATTTATGTAACTTTCCTTCCAATCCTGCAAAATAAAGTTTGGGGAGAAAAGGATAATACATGAATTATTTTTCATATTTTTCAATGCTCAAAGCATCAGATAACTTTTCACACTGAATATGGATGTGTATCATATACACAAAAGATGATTTCACGCACAAGTCTGAAAACTATTTCAATTCATAATTCAATACATACCACGGGATTTTCAAAGATCTGCCAGAGGTCATTGTTGTAGTGAGAAGTATTGTAGTTAGCAGTTGATACAATTCTCCCAAATTCATGTCTGTTAGTGAGGTACATAAATATTCCCTATTATTAGGGAGTAGAGAAAAATATGTTAGTGATTATATATAATAATTTAAAATATTGAAAAAACTATAAGCTACATATGGATCAAGGTCATTGAAATCAGTAGGACCCAAACTATAATTTAACTTATCAGTATTCACAAGATTACTTTATATATTTTTTTCCTTTGTTCACTCTTTTACTTATTTAAGACTTGCTAACCAAAGCTTTACCGTTTTTAAATCAGCACAAGTTATTTGATGGAAATCAGATGGGTTAACACTGTAAATTGACTGGGCTTAGGAAGTGAGCAAGCATGAATTCTAACATATATACAACCTATTCAGTTCTTTCTCTCATATGTAGCAAGTATTTGCAGTGAATAATAGTTTGTTGTACCATTTTGTTACAAAAATACACCACACCACTGTCCAGTTTTATGTTCCATTACTATTGATGGGAAGCATTTCCATAGAACTGGAGAAATGCAGTGGTAACACATGCTTCTAACACAGGTGTATTTTAAATAAAGTATGAGATTATGTCTCATGGAAAATGAAAAAAATAATACTACTACAAGCGTTCTTTGTTATTACAGCACAAAAGAGCTGAATTTATATCACAAGATTCAGGAAGAAACAAGAATAATTGTGTACTTCAGCATAAACAACAGCAATAGTGAATAACACTTAGTTATAGCTATAAAAAAAACCTTAAACTAGATTTTTCCTGCTACCTACTTGAATTTTATTTTGAATTTTTTTATTGTGCATACATTCATGTTAATTTTAGAAGTTAACATCTTGTCACTCATGAGCTAAAAATAAGAATCACTCTCAGGCAATAGGTTGTGGTTTCATATTCATTAACTGAGGGACAAATGTAGCATTTCAAACAGTAGATAAACATGATTAGCCTCAATGAAAAAAATATCCAAAATCCCATAGAATTTTATAACTGAAATTGCACTGTAATGGAGTATAATAACCTACATCTGCTGTTACTAGAACAATAACTTAAAATGTATGTTTTAATATAGATTGACTTCTATCACTGGATGAGCAAATGCTTTGGTTTACATTTTAATAATTTGCACTTCCTTAGCCAATTTGCAATTATATCACAATTATATTTGAACACCTTTCCAAACTCCATAGACCTATCCTCTAATAAAAAAAAATCCTATATGAAAATTTAATATTAAAGAAACATTAATCCAGAATTGTATGTATATATATGTATATGTATACAATGTGTGTGTGTGTGTGTGTGTGTAATAATGGTAGCTGTTTTGAAAAACTGTACATACAGAATTGAGTACACTATTAGGAATATTTCTAGACTTCTATGCATTAAAATAAATTTATAATGAATGATATGAAACAAAAACTAGGAAAAACGGATTGAATTTAAAATTGAAAGTAATTTATATAATGTAGATAAAAGGGAGTTACACATAAACCGAATGGACATGAAAATCCACTTTTGGCAATAAGACTATAAATATGTAGATATTTTAATAGAGTTTCATAAAAATACAAATCATACCAAACAAAAATGATTTGTATATTTTTGTAGTTTTAGATACTTAGTGCAATAATAGTTTCCAAGAGCATTTTAAAGGCAAAACATTCAAAAAGATATTTACTTGTATGTTCCATATATAGTATCCTGAGTTCAGTGGTATTCTGGTAAATATTTAAGAAATAAGTCTGCTGACTCTATTTTCCATGCTACACTGTGTTGCTAACAGATTGCTAGGCATCCTGGCTCAGCTTTGCTTTCAACCAGCTTACAGAATTCCAGAAAAGTTTAACTATTAGTTCTTGTGGGCAGAGCAAGCCAGCTCTGAAACACAACTGTCTAAGAAATCTTACAGCACTTCTCCATAAGAACTAACGTGGGCTGATGGGAAATGTAAGCAGCTTACAACCTAATGCTGGAAGTTACAGCACTAATATGTGGCATCACCACCACCACATCACCACTTTATTAGTATAGAAAGGAAGTATCAAGACATGTCTAAAAAACTAACTGATCTATCACTATGTAAACAGTAGTGATAACTCCTTCCTTTCCAGCAGTTAGTTCTGTTGATTGTTTAGATCTGTTAACCACACAGTATCTGTTAACCGCACTGTTTGGCAGCCTATAGCTCTAGAATGCCAAGTGACTTTCAATTTCCCTTTCTGTAAGCAATATTTCTTGATCACAGCCCCTAACTTATTTTTAATAACCATACAATGTCTGTCTTCAATTTAACAAGCAGAGGGAGAAAAATGTTCTTCTCCAACATTTAGTAACCCTTTAAAAATTCAGTGACTCTCCATGTGGATAATCCATCCTTGCCCTACACTTAACTTAGTTTTTAAAAACTAACATTATTAAGTAAACTTCCTGCTTTAATACCTTTCACTGCTTTAGATGACATAGACTGAGTTGTAAAAACTGTAGACCAGTGGTGGGTTCCTACCCGGTTTGCTCTGGATTTTGGGAACAGATTGTAGTGGCAGTGGGAGGCTCCGCTCACCCACCCAGAAATCATTGTGAATGCTCTGCGCATATGCAAAAGCGCCGCACATGAGCTGCCATTGCAAACCGGTAGTGAAGGTAAGTGGAACCCACCCCTGCTGTAAACATGGGCCAGAAAGCTGAAGACATTTTTTTTTAAAAAAAGGATATCAATTGTATTGAAATAAATGATTAAAAATGTGAAACCTTGGGGGGGCTGAGCATATGGAAGGTCTCCACAGAAGGGGAGTCTTTTTCCCTCTGTATGGTCTAAAATGAAGGAGGAGAAGCAGCACATCAGTTGACCTTTCGTTGCTCTCTTTCACATTGTTAGAGCTGTATTAGGATTTCCGCTGCCATGTTAGATAAACAACATTCTTTAATCAAAAGCTGGTAAAGGATTGTTACAAACAACATGCAGCTTCAAGCAAAGCTACTTATGTATGGGTTAAAAGCTTGATCTGTCAGCTCTTTATGTACTGCAATTAAAAAGAAAAAAAATGTGCTGAGCTACAGAACAAGAGTTTTTTGTTCTTCTTTTTTTCATGAACCATGAAATGGAGTTAGATTTAATGAACATGAGCACATGGCAAGCATAGACTGTTGCAAACAAGATGATATTGACTGGGGTATGCTGTACAATGAGTATGAATAAAATAAAATCATGCCGTGTTAAAGAAGGGAAGAAACTTTAATACTTGCCAGCTTTTCTTGTTCAATTCAGCAAAATTATTTTTCAATGCTACCTTGCCTGGAAATAGCTGTCATATGTTTCTGCTCTGGAACTAATGTAAATATCAGTACAAATTACAGATTTACAGTTGTATTCCAGTGATGTTCACATGTGATCTTAAAATATTACCATCCATTCAATACTATTAACAGTATTATTATTTTTGTTTGATAAAATTTAATCAGCTTTACAATCATAAAATTAATGGCAATTCTACAATGCAACACTGGGACATTAGTACAATCCAATATTGTACTAATATGTATATAATGTATAGCACTGGGGCTATTTTTTTTAGCTACTAATAATTTCAATTTATAAAATGGCAAATAACTATCTATAATTATACCACATGTAGTGGATTTTTGATTCATTACGTTAAAAAATAATTTTGCATCCAAAACTGGGCAGCCTAATTACAAATGTTTAAGAATACATAAAAATGATTTATTTTAAATTAAATGGCTGCCAGGTTGAACAAAAGCTCAAAAAATTGGCTAGTACTTTCTTTTGTGAAAAGAAAAAAAAAGGTGACAATCAATTTAAAGCATCACATGCATCTTACCATTTCCCGGGCATTCCTGCACATAGCCATATCAGAATCCAGCTTTTCACGAGCAAAATAATTTATTTCCTTCATCTCAAATCTGAGAGTCTGTCCTTTGATCAAGTATATGTTAGCCACATAAGGTACATTCCAGACACCTCTATGGAGAACAAAATGGCAGAATGATTGGAATTGAAAGAGTCATTCAACTTCGGCAAAGTTTTGGACCATAAGCCCCTTGCTTCTCTCTTAAATAGACTGATCAAACTTTAACTTTTATTTCTACTTAATATGAAGTGGGAAACTGTAGTTAAAAGCTTTGGAATGCACCAAGAAGATAACCAGTTTCCTGAGTGATTGATTTTGATTTCTTCCAAAATTGTTAACTTTAGAGACGATAAAGAAACTATAACTGATGAAATTTGCATGCAAATTTATTAGGAGGTAAACTCCAACAAACATATTTCCTCTTATTATTCAGCATGACCAATATCATTTATCAATTTTACAGATTGCAATGCTCAGTTTCTATCTTCTACTTGAACATTATCTTGCCAATCAATAACTGCACAGATATAAAAACTGCATTAGCAGCACAATCTGTTTGCTGTAGTTAGCCTATCAATGAACCAGAATAAAACTATGATAGGAAGACAATCATTTTCATGCTTGTTACTCTGCTTTGGAAGAAGTCCACAAAGCAAGTTTGCATTGCTGAATTTTACAGAACAAGGAAATCAATTTCTTGTGGAATATCTGAAAATGAAATGCACATTGTAAACAATTCTGAAATTAATTTCCATAAGTAGCTGTAATTTGTTCCATGTCCCAGTACACTGCTTCATGCAAAAACAGTTTTATAAAATTCAACAATCCAAGGGAAACACAAATTATTTTAATTGTAATTCATAATTGAGTCTACAAATAAAGAGCATTTAACTTTTCAACTGGTGACACACAATTATACTTTTTAAAAATAATGACAATTTATAGTTTACAAAAGCACAGTGCTAATAATTAACTTCACATTATTTACATGAATATTCCTTAAAAAGCTTTCAGTGAGCATTTACCATAACTTCCACAAATTAGTAACTCTTTAATAAATGACCTAACTAGGCAATAATGGATTATAGCACATCATGTAACAGGCATGATTTGATGGTAATATGCAAAATATTTTGATGTAATCATTTTAAATTTGAAACAGGCAATTTTGATTGTGTAAAGCAATCCAAGTGTGAGCTAGGCTGTATTTTAAGAATGATCAAGACGTTTTTGAAATACTTGAAAAGGAGCCATGTCACACAGAAAATGTGTTGTTGTTCAGTCGCTAAGTTGTGTCTGACTCTTCATGACCCCATGGACCAGGGGTGAGTTCCACTTACCTTTGCTACTGGTTTGCAATGGGAGCGTGCTTGCACGCGGGACTTCTGCACATGCGCAGAGCATCCGTGATTATGTCTGGGGAGGCGGAGCCTCCCGCCACCACTACTACTGGTTCGCAAGATCTAGAGCGAATCAGGAGGAACTCACCACTGCCATGGACCCCAGCACACCAGGCCATTCTGTCCTCCACAGTGTCCCAGAGTTTGCCCAACTTCATTTTCATTGCATCCATGAGACTATCAAACTATCTCACCCTCTGCTGTCCCCTTCTCCCTTTGCCTTCCATCTTTTCAGGGTCTTTTCCAAAGAGTCCTCTCTTCTCATTTGGCAGCCAAAGTGTTTGAGCTTTAGCTATTTTAAATTTAACATGACATTGAAATAATTTGCATGCCTATTTTATTCAACCCTTCAGTAAAGAAAAATGCAATATATATTTAACAAGTTTATTAAAACTGTTTATACTAGATAACCACAAAACTTTTTTAAAAGTACAGTTCCCAGCTAAGATTTTTGAATATAAGCCTAACTTACATTCTGCTTCCTTGGATAATATCTATGTAGTCTTCAGATCGAGCATAATACCCATCAGAACTTAATGCACCCCAAAAGTTAGACCAGAGTTTCCCATGACGTGTTACAAGAGGCGCAATTATCTTTCTGAAAATAAAGCAGAAAGAAAAATGATTAGATTGGAAATTAACAATGGAGGCTAATATAACAGCATTAATAGCAGAGGATAATATTCACCTGTGTCTTGCTCACCTCATGATTCAATTACTGCAATGTGCTGTACATGGGACTTCCCTAGAAGACCATCCAAAATCTACAGCCAAAATGCAGTTGCACAAGCAGTAATGGGCATTTCACAGTGTGCCCATATATCACCACTGCTAAGGAAGATGCATTAGCTGTCAAATGGCTTTTAAATGCAATGTAAGATGCTGTTACTACCTATAGAACTAATATAGCACAGGGCTTGGATATCTGAGAGAGTACTTGTTTCCAGTAATTTCTGCCCACCTAGTACATACCAGTAGCATGGGTGTGCTCCAGGCCCCCTCTCTTAAAACTTTCCATATTGTATGACCTAGGAAACATCCCTTCTCTGACCCCACACTGTAGGACAGGATTTGCCCATAGATAAGTGTGGCATCACCTTTCTTAGACAGCTTTGAAAACCTGGATTTGGTCCCAAGCCTGTTTTATTTGTTTGTTGATGGCTCATGTTTTTCTTTATTTTCTTGGGATTCTGTCAGACCATTTTAGTCTGAGTAGTCTAATTCAATGTTTTTACTTATATTTATGTTTTTTCTAGTTTTTTATGCTACCCAAAGTACACTGAAGTTGGGTCGTATAAATCGATCAATCAATCAATCAATCAATCAATCAATCAATCAATCAATCAATCAATCAATCAATCAATCAATCAATCAAT
>JANHFK010003353.1:44189-54501 GCA_036250565.1 Sibynophis collaris | reverse complement strand
ATTAAACTCACGGCTGGATGCATCACATGCTGGCCATGCCCACGCTTGGTTAAGCGAAGGGGAAAAAAGTCACGATATGTCATGTGACGATGACATGATGACGCAAGTTTGACACATCTGCCCTAAACAGTTGGGCTAAAGAAACATTTTGGATATTTATTTACTTATTCAATTTCTAGAGCAGCCTAGTTCAAACAAGTGATTCTGGGTGGCTTACAATTATAAATCATAAAACAAGTAAAACAAGTAAAAACAATAAAACTGTAAAACATCCAGAAAATAAATACATACAGCATCTCACAGTACATCAGTAAAGCCAAGATACAGGGCCTTAACACATTCCAAAACCCAAGCCTAGGTACATAACCAAATTTTTAGAACTTTGCAAACAGCAATCAGGATTGGAGCCATCCTAATTTCTGAAGGGAGAATATTCCATAAAGTAGGGGTCGTAACAGAGAAGACACATCTTTTAGTTCCTGCCAATCAGCATTTTTTTGGCTAATGAGATTTGTCACATGCCAATCTGCTGGAACAAATTGGATAGAGACTCTTGGAAAAAGACAGTCCCTCAGGTAACCTGGTCCCAAGCCATATAGGGCTTTAAAAGTGGCAACCAGCACTTTGAATTGCACCTGGAAATTCACCAGCATAGTTAGTGTATTTGTGAGTTTAATTCCCCCTTCCATAGATCTCTAAATAATTCCTAAAGACAAAGGAACCAGTGCTTCAAGATTTGAAAGAATAATGCATTGGAGAGACAACAGAAACACCAACTTGAGATGAAATTCTACTATGAACATACACGTTATGCATATTATATCACATGTAACAGCAGAATTATCTAAAACACGGGTGTCAAACTCGCTGTGTCACATTGCTGTCATGTGATGTTTCACGACATTTTTTCCCATTTGTTGAGCTGGGATGGACGTGCCCAGTGCATGACGCATCTAGCCCGCAGGCCACCAGTTCTAAAAGTTTAATATTATTTTACTATCAGTCTATATTATAAATTGAGTCACTTACCGATTTACAAAAATTACAATTAAATGCCTATTTATAAAATACTTACATTATTATGAATGAAAATGTTAAGTTTTTCTTTTGCATATTCCAGATTCAATATCCTGTCTAAACACTTTGACAGGAAAGGAGTTGGTTGTTCAATGAAAACACCAATTGTTACTGCTGGCACCTCCTAAAAACAATAAGAGTAAAGGTACAGACCCAGCTTGGTAATGAAATGTCTTCAAAAAGAGAAGCAAGCTCAGAGGATAAAGAACCCGAAATTCTGCCATAGTTGTCTCTTAGGGTAAATGTTTGTGCTGTGCCTCTGGATGAAAACTAGGCACTGCCCAGATTCTCTATTTGGTGCCTTCTGGACTTTAGCAGAGGGGAACTATTTCCTCCAGTTTTATTATACATGGTCCATGAGATCAGAATTATCATGGAAGCATCCACCAGGCTATGGGGCGAGGTATTAAGTTATTGGGCTTAAGAACAAAAAAGAATATTTTTGACAGCCAAAAGAAAGATTCTTTGGCTTCATGGGGATGACCCATTGTGCCTCAGTGATTTGGCTTACTGTACTGAGAAAGAGAAGCCATTATACAGAATTGTTTTCTACTCTTGAGTCCATTCCTTGAACCAGTTTTGAAGATTTTTTGAGACATTGAACAAAGTCTGTTTTTTGGAAGCTTCTGATGATTTGTTATTCTCCTCATCTTAGTTAGATGAGAGACATCTGAATGTACTGAATGTACAAAAATGAGTGGGAACTGGTTGCCCCCTCTTTGCTTGGATGTTGCTTTTCTATCTATAATATTGGACTGTACCTTGTTCTTTTTGGCAAAGGGGTAGAAAAAGGGGAAATGGGGAGACAAGTTCCAAAGTAGAGGTTCACAATTTTTGCCACCCTTTCCCCCTCCCCTCCAAGACAGTTAGTGTCTGTCATGGGCTTGATCCAGGAAGACTATTATCTCTCTTGAAATGCCAAGATTTTCCCTAGTAAACTTTAGCAATAGAAGTCCAGGGCTGTCTGATGGAGAGAAAATTTTACATTCAGTCCTGAACATTCATATAAAGTTATAATTATTTTTACATAACAGAAATCAGTTCCCACCATCATTTTATAGATAAAAATGGTAGTTAGACAGAGAAAAGAAAGATTAGAATATCTATTGGATGCAAGGATATGAAAGAAGAGGAGACAGTTATGGACAACTGGATAATGTATCATTTATATGCACAGTTCAAGTGCATACAGCATATACTTACAGACAATGTAGTTATTTCTAATAAATCTGAGTCACAGACACCACATCCTGTTTCACGAGTCCAGCCATTAGGTATATAATTTCCAAAGTAATTGAGATTAAGCTAAGTTAAGAATGAAAGAAGAAGAAACCACAATCAAGTCAATTCAATAGATTATCATTTCTAGCTTTTAAATAAGATCTATTCACTTAATGGAACAAAGTGAATTTGGCTATGAAATTTCATGAAATGCACTGATCCTTCCTACCACTGTTGATATGCTACTAACAAATGAATTTTATTGTTTTATATGGAAAAGCTCATCTTGAAATTAAGTAACTTTCACTTACTTTTGTTGGGCCATTTCCATGAAGAGTGACTGGTAGGGAATCATGTATAGAATTCCTCGCTCTGGCTCTTCCATCTTTAAATTTCAGAAGAACTTCATCTGCAGCCCATCAAGAAATTAATAACACTTCAATTGCTGCTTACTCAAACAAGGATGATACAACATTCTTGGCAGCTTCCTAAGCATCCATAGAGTCTCACCTAATTTTGTAATTTCCTAACTACTCATTACAAAATTCAAAAATACCATATATATCATAAAATATATTTTAAAAGCCATAGGCATTAAATGTAATAATTACTAAAATATTGAAGGAATAGTATTCTGAATGAGTAACTCTACTGTCTTCTCTTAATATTAAGGAATTGGATGTCATTTTCCCTCTCCTTTTTGGAGGAGGGGGAAAATTAACATCTAATCAGAGTTTTCTCAAATTCTGTGGAAAAATTATAAATTAGCATTTTTCCCCTGATCTATTCCATTCTTTCTTCTATTCCTATGTCTATTGCCAGGAAATGAAAAACTGGATGATATTGAAATTAGTTTTTTAAAACCTAGAATTAATGTTCAGTTAATTCCGAGCCTTCTTATCTTGAGACTCAAATATTTTTGGTAAATAAGTGAAGCATATACCTCAAGCTCTGTTTGAGGTATATCCATGACCAATAATTTCATACAAAATTTTGAGGTATATCCATGACCAATAATTTCATACAAAATTTTGAAATCTTCAAAGGGGAGTTTCACTTTAAAATTTATGATGCAACGTGGCATCTTCATATTTCCAGCATTCTCTCTCAACACTTATGAAAACTAAAAGTTCCTGAGAAGACCTGTTTCTCAGTTCTGGCATGTGACTAAGACAAGAGACAGATTCTATGGTGGCATATTGCAACATTAAAATGCAAATGTGAACTCATTGGCACTTGAATTATAGTGCTGCATCCAAGCATTATGTAGAGGTTATGTAGTTAAAATAGTTAAAGGGTAGAGGTTATGTCATGACACTACAGTACATGCTTAGTTATTTTGATGAAATCTCCACTCCTGCAGATTCCCATGTAAGAGACACTATGAAAAGTTGAAGTGACATGAAGTGCTTCATGAAGACAAATAGCATTTCTTCAACATGAGAATAATTTTATATACATTTCTCCAGCCAGGCAAATCTAAATCACGTAGACTGAATTCTTTATATCATGGGCAAGAATTACAACATTGGCAAAGAAGAAGCAATAACTGTATTTTTTGTAAGCCAACTAGACTCACGTCAAATGAGATGGGCAGCATATAAATTGAGTGAATGAACTAATGAACTAATGAATGAATGAATCAATCAATCAATGAATATTTAATCACTTAACATGTATTTTTAACATACATACCTACAGCTCCATTTAGGGTCTGGAAAATATTGCATTTGTGATCCAAGGTAATATTGATACGTTCCTAAAGTACAAGAAGAAAAAATATGGTAGAAGTGGCCCTACATAGTAAAGATCAGTATAAATCTAAACTCAAATAGTGTTATATAATGGCCAGATGTTCACAGGAAATTCTTTTAAACAAACACACACACACAATTTCTTTTGCAATGACCCATATATCATCTTGTTCATAATTCATCATGTCATCTAGACTTATCCTCATCAATAATATATACTTTGTTAAGACATTGTTTATATGTTATTAATACTAGAGATTTGCTTTCTGTTCCAAAGGCCAAGAGAAGTTCATAGCTTCTCAGAGAATAGTGACTTGGCAGTATATATTACAAGAATATCTGCCAAATAACGCTAACAGATTACCATCTTTAAAAGATCAGAATAAAAAGTTGAAAATAGACTATGGTACGTACACAACAGGATAGTTAAGACTGCTACATAAATTAGCCTTATTTGTGTTTTTCTAAAAAAAACCAGCAAGGCCCATTTCTAGAATCCATAGATCTGCCTCAGTTCAAATCAGTGAAAGAGCCAGGAGATAATTTTAGTAATAATGGCTAATTCCATTCCATCTTAAAATCTTCATGTAGGGAAGGAAAAATCATTTCTTAGGTTGAAGTTTACATCCCAGTTTCAAAATATAATAGGATTCAGTAAAATACTATATTTTTCCTCCTGGAATGTATTAAATCAATTGTCCCAGAGTTATGTGTCATATTCTGAATCTTCCAGAAAATTGATGGGAATGCTAGAGGCTGCATCTAAATACTTTAGAGAGTAGACATTATATATCCCTAATCTAAATCTTAACAACATACATTGTTAAAACCATCTAACATGAGCAGTTACATGAGAATGATTTCAATAATCATATCCAAAATACAGTGCAAAACATTCCAGTTTTCCCAATGATTTTTAACTGATTTCAGGTATCTATCCTTGAGCATAGGAATTACATACACCAACTCCATCAAGAAAAATTGAATTCAGTTCCATAAGAATAGTCAACATAATTATCCCTAATTTAAGCATTTTTTTTCACCATAATCATTTAAGTAGCTGTTCAAATGCAAAAACTGTTAAATTTTTATGGTTAACATTTGAGATAATTCTGCCACAAGTCCCTTTTTTTCTTGTCTCTTTTTTTCTTGCTTATATAAAAATTCATCTGATTATACTCCATGCATCTAAAGAAGCAGGCTGTGATCCACAATAGTTTATAGGATAATACTTCTGTTTGCTTTTGTTATGGTGTCAGAACATTTATTGCTTTTCTCCCACTGGAAATTGTTATATTGACATTGGTTCCTTTTATACATATATTTCCAATCCAATGAAAAGGTGAAATAAATTATGTAAAAAGATTCAGGACAATGCCTGTCAGTTGAATACTTTTCAAAAAGCAGAAATAAAGGAGACAACATTTGGTGTTTTTAGAGAAATCAGCAAGACAGTATTACAACTCAAAACCAGATTGGATTCAACCAAGCTATGAACACGATAATAATCTATAAAATGTCCCTGACAGGTGATTGAAATGAAGTCAAAAGGCTGCTGACTCTTCCATTCTGAGATTCTTCACTCATCTACATCATTTGAGTTAGAACAAAGCTATTTTTGCTGGAAAACATTGCAGAAATGATGTTCTGTTTTCCCTAACTTGTTTAAAAGTAAAATTTATGTGAACTGCTCTCAAATATGTAGGTTTAATACATTATCTCCAGAAATTTGCAAATCATTGTATTGATTGCTGATCAAGTTCTACTTACCCTCTTCAGTGGATCAATATAAATTTTCGTATAAAAAAGCTGATCATCATCACTATCTTGGAGGTCCCATTGTTGTACAATATCATTTACATTCGGTGAATAACCAATAAATCCTGAAATAAACCATAAAAAACAATTTGATATTTTCTAGGACACCTACCATAAAACTTTAGGAAAATTCGAAAATCCTTTTTGGAGAAGCTGTACCCAATTCCTTGCTGGAAATTTCTTTATATTTATTTCTTAAAATACATTCTGTTCTTCTGATTTCTTGCTCCTAATTAGGAAAACTATTCGAAATATTGTTCTAGTTCTGCTATTGTAATATTGTAACAAACCTCAGGTGAAAAAAAAATAGAATACTAAAGTAAAGTAAAAGTAAAATAAAGTAACCTCAGAACTGGCTGAAATTCTAAATTATCCAAATGGCTAAAACACCCACAGAGGCCTCCTACGTTAGTTCAAATAACAGAAGATAATAAATTGTTCAGTTTCCATTTTAATGTTAATCTACCCAATTAGCACGTGTACCAAATTTAAAGGGAAATTTATAACACGAAATTACAAGGAAAAGCACACACAAAAGCTGATGTAGCAAGGAAAAGTGTGCATGGGGTAACAAGACAAAAATATGTATGTATTAATTAAAAATGTATTAATATAATTCTGGCTAGAGTCCTTAGATGACAGATGACCAATCAGCCAGCAACCATTTTAATTTCTTGAAATGTTACAGAACAAAGCTAAGAAAGAAACATTGAGAAATTCAATTCAGCCCAGGAAAGAACAAAGGAGAACATGAATCATTCCAGTACAGAAAAATTGTAGTTTCTATATTTAATCATCTTTGTTAGTGTCACATAATAACAGGCTATCTATGATAACTATAGCATACCTTGCAGTTAAGTGTATTTTTAGGAACGTGCAGATTTGCCTAAGCAATTTGCCTTGCCTGAAAAACGTTTGGAGGAATTTCTGCAACGTTCTTCAAATGAGCTAGTTGTGTTAGAAAACAACCCTATGTTGTTTTATAAATAATGTGTCAGTTTCTGTCTGTAGCAGTGGTCTTCAAAGTTGGCAACCCTAAGGTATGTGGATTTTGATCCCAGAATTCCTTAACAAGCATAGGGAATTCTAGGGATCAGGGAACTGAAATCCACACATCTTAAAGTTGCCAAGTTTGGAAAACTTTCTCCTGCTTTGCTACCTTTGTATTTCTTTTTGCCTAGTTCAGCTCTTGTTGATAAGGAAAGGAGATAAGAAATGAGATAAACTTGTCTGAAATTATTCTTACTAATAATGTATATTTCGTCTTCAAAATGTTTCAAAATTTGTTTCAAGAAAAACAAATTTGCACAGCTTCCATTTTTCCAAGAGCAGGCAACAGAGACTTTGTCTACTTTCGAAAAATACTACCTACCTCCAGAATTAAGGAATCGTTTTCCACTGCGGACAATTGGGTATTTGTCAGACAATCTTTTATCGGGCCATATCAAGCCATCTGCTGCAAATACAACTTTGTGATTAACTTGCTGGAATTTCTTCAATAATTCCTCAGGTCCTCCAGCAAATATCACATCATAGCTGAAATGTGAAGAGAGTAGAAAAAGTGACTGTTAAAAAATATTTCTACATTTCGATAGCAGCATTTAACACTGAAATAAGAGAGAACAATTCTACCTTTATAGTGTAAGGATTCAGATGTTATACAGATGTAAGCTTTACATTTAGAAAAATGAGACTACTCTACTTTTTTTCCCCACCTCATTCACTTAGCCTTAAATAGAATCAGGTTACTTCCAATTTTTCATTCAAAACAAGTCATGCTATTGAAAGGAACATATAAGTTAGCCTTTTCATCTGTTTGCTTCTGCCCATTTATCGCTGCAGCCATTTTTCCTCATCTTAATGTATTTTCAATATTGGAGCCAAAAGGAAGAAAAAAGATTTTCTGAAAGAATTGTAGACAAATAGCATGGGAGAGAGACCATTTATTGTGTTTACAGTATGTTCCTCCTACTGCTGAGAGCAATGTGCAGAAACCCCCAACATTCCTCACAAGTTTTCTTCCCCTTGTAATTTTCATTTTTGGTCATATTTTCCAAGCTCCTGAGAAATTCCATTCAATTCCCCATAGGGTGATTTACGGGTTTACATTGTTGTTGGAGGTGGTAGAGCTGAAGCTGTTATCTTCTATTACACAATTTCCCCCCCCTCCCCATTCTGAAGCCTCCGTGGCTTAATCCGAAACATGTCATGTAAGGAATTCTTTTTGGAAGCAGGGAAGCTAGAGTAATTGCAAAGCTACAGAACAGGACATTCTTCCATCCTGTCCTATAGCTCCAAATTATACCCAGGGTAATTACATGATATTACATGAATTACATGATATTATTTACTATTGCTATTTTAATATTTTTTATCATTTTTCTTCTTCTTCTTTATTGTTGTAAGCTACCCAGAGTAATCCCATGGCCAGATGGGTGGCCAATAAATTTAACAAATAAATAAACAAACAAACATTTCTTCTTTGAAAGAAATTTCAATGGCAAATTTTCTTTCATTCAACCTAATTCAGGAGTGATGAAAAAAAATGAATGTAAAACACTGGGCATTGGGTATAATGTGCCCTGTGTTTTACATGCCCAGAAAGAAATAGAGAGAATAGTTTCCAAAATAGTTGGTTCTTAACCTTTAGCAATAGCAATAGCACTTAGACTTATATACTGTTTCACGGTGCTCTACAGCACTCTTTAAGTTTACAGAGTCAACATATTTCCCCCAACAATGTGGGTCCTCATTTTATCGATCTTGGAAGGATAGAAGGTTGAGTCAACCTTGAGCCTGGTGAGATTCTAATTGCCAAATTGCAAGTAGCTGGCAGTCAGCAGAAGTAGCCTGCAGAACTGTATTCTAACCACTGTGTCACCACGACTCTTTAATTTGTATTCACAAACAAATCCCAGATAGATAATACCTAGACACTCAAATGTGAAAGTTATGATCTATGCAGATTGAGTCTATGATTTTGTACATTTTTCTTCCCTGTCAGCTCCAGAGCATTTAAAACAAAACTAACGAGTTGTTTCAGCATGTAGCCATGCTACTGATATTAAAGCAAAAGTGTATATGTGTTTTGGACTAAATGATTACTTTAATGAATTCGAAAATTATACTAGATGGTGTGTTTTATAATGGAAACAAAAATTTAATTTAATTTAATTATAGTTAATGTAAGTTTAATTAAAATTAAATTTAATCAAATATCCCTTTCTGTAAAAATTCCAGACTAGCAACTATTTTTGGAATTGATCTGAATGGTGCATCTTGTTAGATGATTTTACTCTGTGTATGTACCTTGTACAGTTCTAAAAACCAACCTCCTACCCTGAATATGAGATAAGCATTTCTTCTTGGAGGAACCAAGTATAGAATGGCTTAGATTGGGATGGATCTCACCTAACTACCAGTGGGATTTGATTAATGAAGGCAACAGGGACTGCTGGGATTTTCATCCCTACGCACTCATGTGACATCACACTTTTTGAATGTATCATTTAGTAATGGAAATTCTAATTGTATTACTATTGTAACCTGAGGTCTAGCAATATAATATTTTGTAAATCTGCAGCTGCAACAATTTAAGAAAATTACTTTTCTGTGCTCTTTCCAAAACTTCTGAAGAAAAATATTCCTACAGAATTTGAGAAGCAACATAATTGCAATGGAATGTTGTCTCACAATCATTTTTCATCTTCAACATTATGTTTGCAAACAATTATATCAGAAATTTGTGCTGCCTTCAATCAGGGCTCATCTCAAAACATCAACTGTGGGATTACGGTGGTTGTTTTTCTAAATAGATACTGTATTTCATGAAAAGAATTATAATGCTCATTTTTCTAGAAGAACCGTTTGGCCTGAAACCTCTGCAGAAATCTACAGTCATGGTATTAAATAACCCACAGAAATATATGTTGTTCTATGGCATCAGAATATTTCTTTTAATTCACCATGGAAAAAAGCCTACAAAATTGCCAGGCGTTCTTCTGCAAACTCATTAAAATTAGAGAAGCATTAGAATAGTGTTTCTCAACCTGGACAACTTTAAGCTATATGGATTTCAATTCCCAGAATTGTGGGATTTAAAGTTACAGCTGTGTGGACTTTAATTCCCACTATTCTGGAAGTTAAAATCCACATAGCTTAAAGTTGTCCAGGTTGAAAAACATTGCCTTACAACATGATCCAACAAATGACCCAATCCTATTCAACCAAATCTCTACTCCAGCACCATTGTGATACCTGTGCTGTACTTTCTCTGCAAATGCAAATAAAACAACAGCAACTTGATGAAATGTAGAGGCTGACTGTCTTTCCTTAAAGATACAACATTCATTTCTCATATCTATAACCACGGAATCATTGAATTAATTATTGTGTCAGCTCTGGAAGCCATCTTAAACAGGAAGTTCCTGTCGCTGCCAACT
>JANHFK010003352.1:101555-112192 GCA_036250565.1 Sibynophis collaris | reverse complement strand
TATCTATCTATCGATCTATCTATCTATCTATGTTGGCCGGTCTATTATCCATCACACATAAAGACCCACACATATAGTAAACACACACACACACGGTAGCCTGGACTGTGACTAGGATTGGTTTGATCCATTGTCGCAGCCTGCCTGATTCCCTACAGCTTGTGTGGGAGGAGGAACTGACCTGGACATCGGTTCGTTGGGTTTTTTCTTGTGTGTGTGTGGTTATTATCTGATTCAGCTCTTGATGTTTTTTCCAACCTTGGAATTAATTGCAACAGAATGAATTGCATGCACGAGAATAACTTGAGCAGTCATAAAATGGCAAAGAAACGGAAACCGTAAATTGGACTGCTACTTGTAGCACACCCATTTTATTTGAATTTCTCTCGGAGGGAATATTATCAATTTTATTTGCCTTTTCTATCTTCAACTTTTATTGGGCTGTCTCTGGTGGAAAGATAGAGTGCACAGGCCATATGTTTCAGGGATTTGTTATCTATTTATTTTCCCTGCCATTTCACTGCTGGTGCTTTCTTCATCTGCTGAAATGACAACCTGCTCATATTTTACCATAAAATTCCGTAAAGTACCAATTCACTTTTCTAGTGCTAAAAATAAACGCTCCACTCTTGACTTATGTAATGAAAATGTCTGCCTCTGCACTGTTTCAAATTACTTTGACATATTCAATCTTGGATTCAGTTATCAAGAACAACAATTAGCATACTTTAAAAAGGCATTTAAAAAAAAAAACAGCAGGGAAGATATCTGTAGATTTGAGATTGCAGCAGTTGTAATCTTTGCAGCAAAGACACAGTATCGCAAGGATTTTTTTCCCTTAGAAGTGAAAGCAACATTTTGAGTGCTTTATAAAATACTTCCATTTTAATATTTTATTTTCTTTTACATTCCATTTGAATGTTCTTGGTATTTATGAGTGTTGTTCCAAAATCTGATTCAAATTAAATTCTAGATAAGAGAAATAAGATGCATAGTTAAACATTATTTTGTTGCCTTGTTCTTGTATGATGTTCGGTGATGTCATTATTAATACATGAGGCTGCAGTGGCAGTGTTATTAGCAGTATTTATTGGTTTTAACTGGCCCTTTTTTTATGAGTATTTTATGGGTGTTTCATTGTCTTTATTGTATGCTACCAAGGTCATGGGAATAGGCAACAAACAAATGACAGTACATTCATAAATTAAATAAATCAATATTCCAAATTACAAGGAAAAACATCGTTTAGCTCCTGCACAATTGTGATTAACAGCATCCAATGAATAAATAAATAAACAATAACTAAAGAGTTTGGTCTTGTGTGTATTATACTGAAGGGCAATATTCTGACTGCTAAGTGCACAAATGCAGCTAGATAGCTTAAGCCTTAAGGAATCTTAATACAAAGAAAATTTGAACTAAGGGAGGTAGAAAATTACAATTTTCCTATCCTATCCAGGTTCACATGTCAGGGCAAGGTGCTGATCTTTCTCCAAAACTACCATACACCAAAATAATTGTCCTCAAAAAAAAAATTCTTGAAGGGCTTGAATATGAAAGAAAACTGAACAAAAATATTTATGTGGCATCTGCTACACAAAGGTTAATGTCTTTTCTTTGGCTGGGCAAGACAATTTTCCAAACATTTGAAGTTGAACTCAGTTTTTCCAATAATAGGTAGCCCTCGTCTTACAACCACAACTGAGCCCAACATTTCTGTTGTTAAGTGAGACATTTGTTAAATGAATTTTGCCCCATTTTATGACCTTGCTTGCCTCAGTTGTTAAATGAATCACTTCAGTTGATAAGTGAGTAACCCTGTTGTTAGGTGAATCTGGCTTCCCCATTGACTTTGCTCGTCAGAAGGTTGCTAAAGGTTAGGGTTACATGACCTTGGGACACAGCAACGGTCATAAATATGAACCAGTTGCCAAACATCTGAATTTTGATCACATGATAAGAAACAATGTTGTCTCAAGACTAATAGCTCCTGGTAAACCTGGCCCCATGAATGTCTTATTTTAATCTTCTTTTAAAGCCATCCAAGTTAGTGGCTACCGACACACTTTGTAGCAATTAATTCCATTGGTTGCAGTGTGTGAAGAATGCCATTGTGTGAAGTAAACAGCTTCTTGTAGTTGTTAGACTAATGGTATTGTAGACACAAAAACCTTCCCCTTCTATGCTGCCTCCGCATCATGCAAGTTTTATACACCTTGATTAAATCTCTGAACAGCTGTCTTTTGCCTAAGATTTTTTTAAAAAAAAACTTGTCTCTTTTTATAAGGAAGATATTAATGTTCCCTGAATATTTTGGTTGCTCTGCTTTTCCAGGTCTATTCTATTCTTTTTTTCAAACACAGCAATCAGAATAATATAGAGTTCCAGACGTGGATGTAGCAATGATTTATATAAGGCATGTTGACAGTTTTATTTTCAATCTCTTTCCTAATGTCCCTTACCATCGAATTTAGCTTTTTCATAGCTACGTCAAATGAAATTGACATCCTGATTGAGCTAATCTTCACTATGATTTCAGACTTCATCCATCTGCTTAACCCTGCCCTGCTTATCAAGATCATTTGTGAAAAAGTTAAAAAGCACAAATCGTAACAGAAAGCCTTGAAAGACTACTTCTTACTTCCCTGCATTAAAAAAACCATTTATTCCTATGTTTGCCTGCTGTTTTCTAATCAATTAGTAAACTATAAAGAGATACTTTTCCATCTCATAAATACCTCTGTCTTATGCTTACTCAAGAGCTGCTTAGCAGGGGACCATCACCAAATGTTATTTGAAAATCCAACTATGCAATATTACCTTGGTCCACATACCTGCTGACACTCAGAAAAACACTAGAAGATTGATAAGACAGAATTCATAATTGTAGAATCCATGCTGGTTTTCCTTCCTGTAAATTTTGTTCCTTTAGGTACTTAAGGCCTTATTTTTTTTACCACTGTTTTCACCAATTTGCTTAGAACAGAAATTAAGCTGAGCAACCTATAATTTCCTAGATCTGTCTTGGATTTTCTTTCCTTTCTTTTTCTTTTTTAAACTGGTATTCTAGACTTCTGGCATTGAGCCTAATCTGAGGGACAAACTACATCTTTTTTGCTAAGAATTCAGCAATTTTATGTTAGAGTCCTTTAAAAACTCTTTGCCGATGCATCAGAACCCAATGATTTGTTAAGTGTGTCATCTTTCAAGATGTGTTAGAGCAGCAGTCCTTAATCTTTCTGGCACCAGGGACCAATTTCAGAAGAAAAATTGTTTTCCACAGACGTGCATGCATGTATGGTTTCACACGCAACCTAGATCCTGCTCATGCGCAGATGAAGCTTGCTCACTTGCTCACTCGCCCACCACTTGTACAACCTGGTTCCTAACTGGTCATGGACCGGTACTGATCTGCACCCCAGCGAATGAAGACCGTCAATCTACATTATCTTTTGTTGTTGTTGTTATTGTTGCTGTTGTTTTCTCAATTGCTTTGTTTTTGGATTTCTTCTTGAGAAAGTCAATACAGACTCACATATCTTCCTATAACTTCAATAGTAAAAAAAAAAAAAATGCAAAGAATTCATTCTGTTTCTCTGCAACTGTAATACTTCTTTTGAGAAAGTTAGGCTAGAAATAGTCAGGAAAGGATAGAAAGCGCTTATTGCAGAACAGCCAATGAAGCCATTATAAAAGAATTCCAGCTATTGCTTGCTATCAAACGCAAGTCCTATTTATAAAGACATCAAGGTTTTATTGAGCCTGTTTACCTGCACATATGCTGTGTCAGACTTGAAACTCTGTCCTTCTTCTTCTCCTTCTCCCTCCCTCGTTCCCTCCCTCTGTGTCTCTCTATCTCTGTGTTTGAAGAATAGTTCCCACTTATTCCATGTTTTTATAACAGATTGGTCCGTTTTCAGACTACTTGCTTTTGCCATGGCACTCACAACAATCTGTATATCCTACTGGATAATTTATTTTAGTCCCTTGTTACCAACAGCCCAACAACATCCTTGGCTGATTACCGTACTTCCTTCAACTGCCCAAAGACACTGAGAATCAGGCAGCATATCAATTTAATAAATCATCATCATCATCATCATCATCATCATCATCATCAATTATTATGCTTTGCCCCAGACCGATTGTATCCTTTTAAAAAATTCCTTGTTGTCATCCTTCATTATTTTTCTGCAAGAGCGCATGTTCCTTTTTTATTCATCTCATTAAGACAGCTTTCCTATTTTGTGAAGGAAGCCTTTTAAATCTTTAAAGCTGCTTGGACACCCTTAGGAAAAGGCAAGTAGATTCTTTCTTACATTGCAAAATACCCTCCAATTGAGCCTTAATCTTTGAGATTTTTAGGGTTTTTTTCTTTTTAGAAAATATTTCTTTCTTTTAATTTTAGTTTTAAACATGGGCAGCAGACAACAGTATATTAGAAAATAGTCAGAATTCTAACAATAGGATGTAAACAAATAGCTGATATTGGGAAAAGGACCAAGAAACATTAAAAAAAGGTGTGTGTGTGTTTCACAACTCTTAGTCCCAGGTTTGTTGAAAACATATTGATCATCTAACTGTCTCTGCTTCTGCATTTCCATATGTGCATGGAAAATGTATGCATGTATGTATAAAATGTTCTCATTCAGCAGTAGCATATATCAGAATTCATTCATTGTTTCCATAAATCACAGGCTTCCCATGAATTCATAATTCCCATAAATCTGTAATCCCCATAAATCTCAGTCTCCAATAAATTGGAGCTATTATTCTTATTAACACATACACACATACATTCTTTTCAGATCTTATAAAAATGCAATTCATCTCTCTATAAACCTATTACTAGAATTTTATCAGTAGCTTTTTCAAGAAAGGAAATTGAGCATATTTTAGTATGCTATGCATTTTTTTTTCCAATTCCTAAATTACCAAGGAATTTTCATTGTTGAGCAGTTATTAAATTATCTGCTAGAAGTAAAAAAAAAGATAAGTTCACTATTATGTAATTGAGCATTAATTCCTTTGAAATTATGTAATAGTCCAAACTCTGGACACATTCTACTCTTTGCTTAGTTATAACCCTTACTTCTTCCAGTATTTTCTTCCACAAAGTACAACCTTTTCACATATCTCTTATATACTGGATATTAAAAACGTTCCATTCTGTTAACAACCCCTCCAACATTTTGTGAGTTGTAAGATAATTGCATTATGCTAGATGGAGTTAACCGCCACGGCTGTTCTCTCTTCCACCCCAACTTCTTGCATAGAAGTTGATAAACAGCCTCTTGATTTCTCATTATTGTTTACCATTTCGGGATATGAGGCTGCAGGATCTCATGTGGTTGGGATGCTGACTCAGAAGACCATTGAGAGCTCGACATCTTGGAAATTCAAAATGTGACAGCGCAAGCTACATGACAGAATGAGCTCCTGTCAATTTGGCCAAGCTTCTGCCAACCTACTAGTTCAAAAGCATGCAAATGCAAGTAAATAAATAGGTACACTTTAGTGGGAAAATACCAGGAACATGAAAGGAGACCCATCAGGCGTCTCCTGGGTGATGTCACCGGCTAATCCTTTCAATCCTTGGTAAGTGCCTTGGTAGGTGCTTCTGACACAAATGTATTAATACCCTTTCATATGACTGATTTGTTTCCATAGGTATGTGCTCTAAGGTTTGTTTGTTTTTAATATACAGAGAGATCTTATATTTTTCAATAATAACAAACATGCACAAACATATATTTGAGACTACTCCTTTAGACTGTGAGAAATAACTAATTATTAACTTTTCAGTCTAAAGACAATAAGATGTTGACTGTCTTACACCTTTTTTATTCAAAAATGATTTAAGTTGGAATTATGTTAACCAACACAATCCTGTTTATTTTATTTATTAAAGAAACCCACACACAGTTTATGTGACTCACTGTCTTCCTTATAGAAACATATTTTCCTACAAAGACTAAAGCAACCTTGACTATTTGTCAGAACGGTCAAACAATTGGCAACTCCAAATCTCAACCAACAAATTCTTCGTCTTACACATTGGCAAAAAAATCAGAACACCAATACAAACTGGGTGGATACGACCTCATAGATGAGCCTCACTCTGTCAAGGACCTTGGAGTACTCATCTCAAACAATATAAACAACCTTTGCTAGACCAATTCTCGAATACAGCTCATCTGCCTGGAATCCATACTGTATATCTGACATTAACACAATTGAGCAAGTCCAGAAGTATTTCATGAGAAGAGTACTCCACTCCTTTGCTCGCAACAAAATACCTTATGCAATCAGGCTTGAAATTTTGGGCTTGGACCACCTAGAACTACACCGCCTATGGTCTGACCTAAGCATAGTACACAAAATTATCCGCTACAATGTACTACCTGTCAATGACTACTTCAGCTTCAACCACAATAACTCATGAGCACACAATAGATACAAACTCATGTAAACCACTCCAAACTCGATTGCAGAAAATACAGCTGTAGCAACAGAGTGGTCAATGCCTGGAATTTACCACCTGACTCTGTTGTTACATCCTCAAACCCCCATAACTTTAACCTTAAACTGTCTACTGTTGACTTCATCCCATTCTTAAGTGGTCTGTAAGGGGTGTGCATAAGCACACCAGCGTGCCTTCCATCTCTGTCCTACTGTCCCCACTTTTTTGTACCCATTTCCTGTATCCATATCCATGTTTATATTAATTCCTGTTATCTCGTACATGTTTGACAAACTAAACAATAAATAAATAATAAATAAATATCAATTTGGGCAATTCTATATTGCTCATTAATTCCTGGAGATCTCATTAAGAATATTTGGATGGAAGTGGAGGAATAGAATAGAATTGAATAGAATAGAATAACACAGTTGGAAGGGCCCTTGGAGGTCTTCTAGTCTAACCCCCTGCTTAGGCAGAAACCCTACACCACTTCAGACAAATGGTTATCCAACATCTTTTTAAAAATGTCTTATATCTTCTATCAATGCTGGGTGTTGATTTCTCCAAGTCTGAAACATAGTTTTTGGAATTATATTATCTAGATTAATTTTTTAAAATAAGTTCCTTAGGAAGAAAAAAGCGGAATCTCTAATTTGTCTTATAGATTTATCTAACCCTTGTATGTATTCCAAGTATTTTTCCCTATTTTATGTAATCTTCCCATGTAAATAGAATAATAATATATTCCAAATTTGCTGTTTGGTGATAAAAAAAATATATTAATTTATCAAATTGATTTGCCACCTACCTCACAGTTCAGGCAACTCTGGGATTCCCTCATCCTTCTTTCTGAGTCAAATAAAGCATATTTCTATTAACCGTTAATTTTTTAGAAGTAGAAGGTATTAATTTTTCTTTGCCATAGCATGCGTATTTTATCACAAAACTGTTTCACTTATTTTGTCCATGTCATGTGGGGGGAATTCACTGCAGAAAGCAATTATGGTTGGAGGAGGTAATGGTAAAAGGAAATCAGGCCACCAAAGAACACAGTGGCTGGACACCGTCAAACCTGATACTAACCAGAGCAATTCATTGAGGGCCGTATCAGGATTGTGCTTGACCTTGGGGGGATGGGGTGGGCATGGCCAGCTCGATGTCACTCATTGAGGCTTTGTTTTTGGCCATGCCAGCCTCCTGCAGCCCTCTGCCAGAAAAAATGGAGCTCAGGGAGGCCGCACACAGCCCGACCGGGCTCTGGTTTTGGCCACAATGGCATTCTTCAGCCCTCTGCCAGCAAAAATGGAGCCCGGGGAGGCCATGTGGCTCTCCATGTGGCTCTCCCAAGCTCCATTTTTGCTGGTTTAGGCACCGTGGGCCAGTACTTTATTTTCAGAGCGGCCTCGCGGGTGAGATCTAAGCACCCCATGGGCCAGAGCTAGCCCATAGGCCTTGAGTTTACCCCCCCTGCACCAGAGCATAGAACAACTCAAAGAAGTAGAGTAAGACTGGAAAACGTGACGATACCTGGCCCATAGAATCCCCAAGAATTGGACATGACTGAATGGATAACATCATCATTGCATATTTTATCTGGAATTTTTACTGGAAGAGATTGAATTTTTTTTAAAAAAACACCCCACATTAGAATGAGCTATCATTTTACTGCCACAATCTAACCCTGTATGTTCAGATATTTCTTATTTTCAAATTTCCATTTCTTTTTTTTAAATCTTTCTTCAAACTGGAATAAATTTGTGAACAAATTCAGTAATATTTTCATAATGTTCATGTTCAGATATATTTTCAAAACTCTATACTTGTTCCTGAATCTAAATTGTAAAATATATCTGGGCATAAATATTATTTTGGGAGGAGTATAGAAAACTTCGGCTATGATTTTTGAAAATTCAGAGTTAAGCCTGGTATTTCTGCAATTCATTCAACTCTTTCATAATATATTTGGCTAAAAGGCTAGAAGAAAAAGTAAATACTACATGGTCTGCAAATAGGTTTAATAAATATTTATGTTTAATCTCCTTTTTCGCTCTTGCAACCATTGCCACAGTGTGCTGCTCCTAATATTTCAGTAACAAGATTAAACAATAAATGGGATAATGAGCAGTCTGCTTATACAACTCAAGATTAAGAATCATTCTGAATCATAATTAGTAACACTATAAATTTGATCAATCATGCCAAGAAAATGTAAGCACTTTTTTCCATGGTTGGATTTGTAGGCATATATAACTGTTTGGGAAAAAAAAGTGAGAAAATATTTATTAATATATTTAGTATTAGAAATAATATCACATTTAGTAAATTTTATTATCTTTACAAGCCTTTTGTCATTTGCTTTTTAATTTCTTTGTTAATAGTCCTGAATTCTGATCAACTTTATATTTCTGCTTTAAAAATAAAAATAAACTAGAAAATTTAGCTGTTTCTAAAATTCCAAACTCTTTTCCTTTGTATTGTTTTTATATAGTATATTTACTGATATTGCTTTGTTACATTCTACCCATATGCGCTTAATTCCTGAATGTAATACATTTGTCACTTGTATAATATTCTTTTTAATCCTGATCATTTGGCTTATATATTCGCCTCTTATCACTGCCTTCATGGTGACCTATCTTGCTGTTAACAATGTTTGCTTCTCAGCATTTTTGTTTCTTTTTGGTTTTTTTTAATGTCAAAACCTGAGCTTAATGTTGTTTCACTTGGCTGGAATTCAAATGAGAAAATGGGATGCTTCCATTTCAGGAACACTCCAAAATCAATGGAGCATGACCTGAAATATTCATTGGAACAATTTCTGTTTGCTGCAGTTGATTCAGAAAAAAATTTTTTTGGGGAAGCCAAATAGAAAACAGCCTTGAATGAGATTGATGCCTGCCTGAGTGATATGTAAATCCTTTCATTAATGGATACATAGCTCCCCAAATATCAATGAGTCTATATATTTGCATAAATTTTACAGCTTTTCAAATACTAAAAGTTGTCTTCTATTTTTATGAAAAACCATGTACATGCATTGCTATTGAAATATTTCTTTAGAATCTATTTTTTCCTGCCACATTTACTCAAATCTTTAATGACTTTCAGCATGCATTCAATTTAACTTCAGTTTAGTGCATTTACAGAAATCAGCATTACAATTTTATTCTAAAACTTCAATAAAAATAAATTAACCCTCTCTATCTTTCAGATTTTTCTCTCTCTTTGTTTATGTTAACCTCGAATAAAATGGTCAGTATTCTTGACTTACAAGTGCTTTCTGCAAAAAATTATCTTCCAAAGTGTTTGCTCTTGATCTTTTCTAACTTATATGTTTCCTGTAATATAATTACAGAGGGGCTGAAAGAGATGAAATAAATGTTGTTTTTTTATGCTAACCACTGGTTCAAAGAAGCAATCAGATATCTGTTCTTCATCCATTTCATATTATATTTTGTTCCTGTGTTGCTTACCAGAAATATTCTATTTTTCATTTATTTCTTAGATTTTATCTTGATTTTTTAAATTCAGCCTTTATTATTTTTTATAGATAACTCAAGGCAGTGAACATATCTAATACTCCTTCCCCCTCAATAATAATTCTGTGAGGTGGATTGGCCTGACAGACAGTGACTGGCCCAAAGTCATCCAGCTGGCTTTTATGCCTAAAGCAGGACTAGTATTCATAGTCTCCTAGTTTCTAGCCCAGCACCTTAACCATTACACCCCGTTTACACTTTTAATAAAACATGTTAATTGGAAAAAGCATTGCTAGATCCTGTGAGATCTAGCTCACAGACTCACAGTCTCTTTGATTCTAGCTAAATCTGTCAGATAAGTAAACAGGTTTCTAATAGAAAATATAGGGATTATTTTCTGACTATTCTTCTTCAAAACACTATTCCTTCTCTCTTCTTATCCCATCTTCCAAACCCATCTCTCTACCCTGCTCCACCATTTCCTTATGCAATGTTTTTAACTTATTTTCATTTCTTTATTTAAGTAATATGGCTACCCAACTCAAACATCTGGGAGTATACAATAGATCCAATACAAAGCAAAAAATAACATTTCAATTTAAATCCAATCAACCATTAATAGATAATCAGAGACCCATTGTTGTATCTACTTCTGGATAGATCCAATCATTCTGGCCTTAAAGCCCACCCCC
>JANHFK010003352.1:53539-66660 GCA_036250565.1 Sibynophis collaris | reverse complement strand
CCTGTTCACCGCCCTGAGTCCCGAAAGGGAGAAGGGCGGTATACAAATCTAATAAATAATAATAATAATAATAATAATAACGATCCCTTTAATACTGATCCATAATTAACTGAGCTATTTAACTGAGCTGAGTTAACCATAACTGAGCTATGGTTTATTGATTTATCTTAATTGATTGACTAATTGAGCCATATAATAACTGCATTCACATACTTGATCCATAAAAACAGGGCTATAACTTCTGGGGTATATAAAACATAGGTGCTATAGATTAAGAAGCAAAATGGCAATTTTGAAACCTCCTCTTTCTTATCCTTCTTTAGAGTTAAAGAAATCAAATGTAGCCCTTTTAGCACAAGCATATCCAAGCCTGCCTTGCTATTATTAAAAGAAGTTAAATAATACATATGGACATATTTATCAAATGGATATTTGCAGTTTAAATTAATTTTTTCTGTAAAAATTCCACAGTATGGTTAAAACAAATACAAGTACCGTATAAAAACAAAAGATCCAGAAATAAATCAAACCGTGCATCCTCGATACTCACCATAGACCTCCAGAATAATTGAGTTTTCATAAACTTCCCAAAATCTAGGGCAGATGAGGCTTCCTTGGGGAAGCTGTTCAACAGAGGAGCAAAATGCAACTGAAAAGTAGTCCCTATAAGCCTTTGCACTCCATGACTCATGGATATAGGGAGTCACAGCCATTTCTCCCAAGATTAACATGAAAGCTTGCGTTGTTTGCTTGGTTCCAGTAGAGGAAACTCTCCTGAAACAACTTCTTCATCCCACTCCACCAAAACTCTAAACTGATCTAACTTCACCATGTTTTCATCCCAATTTCAATACTGCCATCTTCCAAAGTTGATGAAAATAGGAGTATCAGGAGAGTTATTGCGGAACTAAACATGTTCAGCTTGGCCATTGAGTTGAGCCATTTTGAGTACTCAAACAATATAGGGCCCGCAACCCCATTTGGGTTGCCAAAATTCAGATGCCCACAAGATAGCAGAAAAGAGGGTTTTCCCCGTATTTCTTTGTTGCCTTTTAGTGGTCATCTAATGGTCCTAACAATATGGGAGTGAGTGGCACAATACATTGTTAAGTGAAACAAAAACAAAATAACTAGCCAACCACATTTGAACTGAGATCTCATGGTAAACTAAGGCTTATCAATACAAAAATTACTCTTGGATTCATCAACATCCTTTCTCAGCTTCCAGGGTGATGAACAAGGAGAATAAGAAACACTTTTCTTTCCTGTTTTAATTAACCACACTTTTTGTACACGGTTACATCTGAAGCCAAATTACGCTACGTTTTTAGCAACAGAAGACTGAAATTAGTCAAATTCATACAGCATCTAATGAAATTGCCTTGTTTCAACACCTATTAACAAGAGCTTAGGGTTCATACGGAATGCTAAATGAAAAACAGAACGATCTTTTTTTAATGGTTCTTGTCTCTTGTTACCTAAAAAAAAGAAATAACATTTCAGAAATAAAATATATTCATAACTCTGAAAGGTTTAGATGGAAATTAAATACCTTTCATAAATGAAAAACGTCACCCATATCCTAACTCTCCATATTTCACTACGATTCAGAGTAACGTCCAACAACTGAGGGAGTACTATGTTCTTCAGCTCAAAACACATGGCCAGTTCAGGGACAATGAGAGTTGTGTAAAACACAAGAACAACAGATTGGGAAACCTGGCCTGAACTCACATAACATCCAACATTTGCAATTTAAAATAGATATATCAGCATATCAAAGCTATGAGTAACCAATGTGAGCAATCCACAGCAATCCGCTGGGTTTAGTGGGCGACTTGTAGCATAAAGGAATTTTGGAGCTAGTCATTTCCAGAAAATACTGTCTCCTGGGAAACATATATATATATATATGAATGAATGTAGAATGCTATACATATGGTGCATTTCAAAGCTTTTGTGCATATCTAGTCTCTCTATGACTAAGAATTACAGAACTGTGTTAAATAGTTATCTATGTTAACTATGTTAAATAACAGGCAAGGGTAGAAAGTGTGTAATGATAGTGATCAGACAAACATCCTTTAAAGAACAGTTGAAATACAGATAGTCCTTGACTTCCAACCACAATTGAAATTGGAGTTTACATCACTAAGTAATGCAGTCATAAAGTGCAACTGTCTTTTTTTTTTTAATGACAGCAATCCAGGCAGTCCTGTATGCCATCATTAAGTGAATGCCCTGATCATCAGGTGAGGTGAATTCCTGCTGACTTCCCACAATCAAGTCAGTGGGGAAGCCAATAGGAAGTTGCAAGTCCCCAGCCCTGCCAGGTAGAGAGGAAGCCAGAAGGTCCATGGGAAGGTTAGGAAGGTGTGCAAGGGCCTCTGAACCAGTTGGATTTTCAGTCCTAGAGTCAAGAGGCTTCTGAAGCTTCTCTGCTCTGAGGTGATAATCCAGACAGCCCGCGGGGTCTAAAGCAGTGGTGAAATCCTACCGGTTCTGTCCAGCTCGTGCATACCGGTAGCAATGGTGGGTGGTTTGGTGAACCGGTAGCAGCGGCAGTGCAAGGCACTGCCCACCCACCCAGGCGTTGTTACTTCCTGGTTTTTAACCCTCTGCGCATGTGCAAAGCCTTCTGCGCCTGTGCAGAGGGTCAAAAATTGGAAGTGACGATGTGGAGCACACACTTCCGAACTGGTAGGGAAGGTAAGTAGATTTCACCCCTCTTGGTAAGTGGCATCAATTCGTGACTTTTCCTGCTGGAAAACCAGGAAAAAGATATTGCGTATGGTATTCACATGATCACTGGATGTTCGGCATCTGGTTATAAGGACCCAGATTGCAATTAGGTGGCCATGTAATGGTTGTGATTTTTGAGGGAGATGTGCTATTTGAAGGCAATGTCTCGTTCAGGAAAGTGAAATATAAATAGTTAAATTTTAGTCATGGAACATAAGTCCCTTCATTTAGCATTGTTGTAATTTTGAACAACCACTGAACAAAAGGTCGTAAGTCAAAGACCACCTGTAGACATCAGATCATAAATAACAACAAGTTGGACAAGTAGATCTTGAAATTAACCACCAATAGTATGTGTATATTTGAAATCTAACCTGTTTTCCCCCAAATAAGGCATCCCCTGATAATAAGCCCAATTGGGCTTTTGAGCGCATGGCAATAAGGCCAAGCACTTATTTCAGGGTTCAAAAGAATATAAGACAGGGTCTTATTTTTGGGGAAACACGGTAGAAGCAGTTTTGATTTCCAGTGGCTAGAATTGGGAAGGCAGGGAGCAATTCATGTAATCAATAAATAGTGACCACTTACTTATAGGGAGATGTGTTGTGGTGGAGATACACTGTTTGTACTCTCCTCATGGACATGATGCTATCTTGAGATTTTGCTGCAAATTGGGAACGGAGAACATGAAGCCTTACAGATATTATTCTCTGTGACATCGGTTGTCGCTGATCATATTGGCTGGGGGATGCTGGCAATTCAGCTGCATCTGGAAGGCTCAACATCCCCCATACATTTTGACATTTTGTTATCACCATCACTTGGGAACAATTATGAACTGGGATCGTTTACTTTTACAGTCTCTGCAGAGACTGGATAGGGGCATTCTCCTAATCAGCAATTTGTTGATGTATCTCTTTTTTTCCCCTTCTCTTGGGCAGGCAAGGAACTCTGCTCATGAATTAGTTAAAAACCTCAACCTGCAAGTGGTCAAAGAAGCAGAACAGCATGAAGGAGAAGGAGACCAGGAAGTGGGCTCAGGAGATACTGAGCAAGAGAATAAAAAGTCAGTGGAGGTAATAATTGTAATCAAAAGAACTCTGCAGTACAGTTTAAATGGACGCATCTTTCGAAGAGCTATCGCCATATCCCTTCCTCCTCAAGTTATGATCTCTGCATGAAGTCTTTGGGGCGTGGAATTGGATGCGAAACTGATGTCATGGCTTCCTCTTTTAAAGAAAATAGAATAATATCCATTTTTAACTTTGCAGGATATTCACACGGTTGCAATCAGAAGCCTGGCTGAGTTGACAGCTTATTCCATTGAAATGTTCCACAAAACAGCAGCATTGGTTCTTCATGGGCAAAAAGAAGATGTGTTGGCTATAATCCGAGCTAAAACCCTTTCCCAGTAAGATTAATCATGCCTGTCTTCTTTATTTCTTTCCCTTCTTCTAAAAAAAATGTAAAAAGATTAACAAATACCTGGTTCCTGCTAACCAGTCTTGTTTAGGGCAGTGGAATAAAAGCCCAAAGATTCTCCTATGCAATTCCTTACTTTGGTATGTCCATATCTAGTATAACACAATGCCATGGAAAAGTCTTTAGTTTTATAAGGAATTGAGCACCTATAGGAATTGTTCTTACTACCATGTTTACAGGCCTTCTTCTGCTTGCTTATGGCTCCAAGAGGTTATAGGGTTCTTTCAAGGCACATGTTTGAATGCTTTCCTTCAGTTGAACCTTCTTATTTCTCTTTAGTAATGGAAGTGATCAGTCAAAATAACGCATGAATGAGATAAGGGAAGGGGCATATAGAACGGAGACCACACTGAAAAACAGCCTGATTTATCTCTAGCACTCAGAGAGTGCCCAGTTCTAATCACATTCTGATACAAATTTTTCTGATCACAAATTTTGATACAGCAATCAAAGTCTCCATGTCCTACTATCTATCACTGGAAATTTAGAAATGATTACACTCTCTCCTCATTTATTGATTAGCGTTCCATTCCAATAATCATTAAATGAAATGGTTGCTAAATTAACATGTGTGTGAGAGAGAGAGTGCTAAGTTTGCTGGCTCCTATCTGATTCAGATAAATTTATCTTGTACACTGTCCTGTGCCTGACCCATTTCCTCCCTTTTTTGCCTCCTCACAGGCAGAGAGATTGCTTAAACAAGCTGTCTCTTCCTTCCTAAGTTGCTTTTCTTCATAGCTCAGTGCTTCCCTGAAACTCGCTAACCTAAATGAACAAGCTCAGCTCCATGTCCTTAATTAGTTGATTAGAATCCTCTGGCCCATTGGTGAAACTGACTAGATCTTAATCAGTTCTACACTGAAGACTTTTATTGTCAGATGCCCAAAATTTGGTCTTAAATGTGTGCATGGGTTAGAAAATGATTTCTTAAATTACCATTTATTACTGTCGTATTTGTGAATAATCACTGAGATAATCGCTAAATGAGAAGTGGCAGTACAGTATATAGTTTCTGCCTGAGAGACTTGGGTATTTTGGGATATATATCCTGACTTTCTTTCTGAGAAACCAAAATCTGACAAGCTTTAAATGAATCGGTTCAGGTAGTTGTGTGCAATAATATATTTAAAAATTACTTGTCCCAGAAAGAGACATTTATGTTCCTTTGTTCCTTTCTATAAAATTTGTATGAAAATAACACATATCAAGATGGTCTTTTTTGTTGGAAAGCTACTAAACAGGCATAGGGCTTAAGTGCAAAATAAAAAGCAATATAAAGACTTTATAATTTTCCTCGATACCAGCAATAGGAGAATCATGGGTGAGCAGCTCTCAAGGAAACACCCTCTCAGGTCTCAGAGGCATCAGTATTTTTTAAAAAAATATTCTTCATTCCAGGAAAAAGAAGTAATGATAAAAAACATTTGTAGCTGTAGGTTTAAATGAGAGATCCTTGGTGCTCTCTGAGCTTGGTTGTTTTCTTGCAGACGTTTCATTACTTAAACTAGGTAACATCATCAGTGCTAGTGCACTGATTAGCATTGATGACGTTAGCTAGTTTGGGTAATGAAATGTCTGCAAGGAAACAGCCAAGATTAGAGCACCAAGGACACCCCCCTCCCAAGGAGCACTAAATAATGCAGCAATCTTGCACCATCCTTTTTTTCAACATCTCTCCCAGAAAGTGTATCAAATTAATAACCCTGCTGAAAGAATTGACTGTGATTAGAAGCTAAGCCTGTCCTCACCACTTTTTTTTCCTTCTTTTTTTTTCCTAAAGGAAAAAAAGCTAAAGGAAATATTTGCAAGTTAATTGGAATCTCTATTTTCATATCCCTTCAAACCACCAAAAACCTGCTTTAGAAAAGCTTGATTTTCTATTCATGTATTTTTCAAATCAGCTCAATATGGCAAAATCAGAGCATACCTCTAGTAGGTCCTCAGGCATACTAGTTGCAAATTATGCAGGATATTTAGAGACTGACTAACTAACTAAAAGCTTATAGATCATCCTTAGTCCTATATATGGTAAAAGAAATAAAAAAGATATATATTTTATTTATGATTTATTGTCCTTTTTTTTTTAGAATGACCATTATGCTGTGCAAAGAATTGTCATCTCTCTCTAAAGAATTTGCCACATGCTTAACAACTGCGGGGGTAAGATGCTCTATGATGTCTAGTGGTAAAAAGTTTTTCATGAGAAAATAGAAAGATTCAGCCTACAGGACACAAAAACCCTGTTTTTGTTTTATGCTATTTCAAAGAAGGGTGTCCTGCTATTTCCTGTAACTGCTACGATCAGTAAAGTATTTTACTTCATTTTATTAGTAAGATGTTAGAGTTTACCATTTTTAAAAGATTTTTTTCCCCAGATAAATCATAAATGGTTACTAGGGTTAGACTTTTTCATAGGTTTCTTTGTATCAGTTGGTTCCTCTATTTTGCTTTAGATCAGGGGTGTCAAACTCAATTTCATTGAGGGCTGCATCAGGGTTGTTTGACCTCGGAGGGTTGGGGGGCGGGCATGATGGGTGTGGCCATGGTGGGCGTGACAGAGGACTCATGTCCAGGGGGCACCTGGGGTGGCCAAGTGCTAAGGCAGGACTTTCCTGAGCCCCTCCTTCCCTCTCATTATATCCTCCCTTCCTCCCTTCCCTTCTTTTTCCTTCCCTCTTCATTCTAATTTCTTCCCCTCTTTCCTTATTTTTCCTTCCTTGCTCTCTTCCTATCTTTTTTCTTTGCCTTTCCTCTTTCCCTTTCTGCTTTCCTGCCTCTTCTTGTATGCTCAAATGCAAAGGGGAAACATTTCTCCTTTTGTTTTTAGTTTTGATAGCCCTCTCGCAGCCAAAATGAGGCACGGGGGTCCACATGCGGCCTCCCTGAACCCTGTTTTCACTAGTAGAGGCACCGTGGGTCAGTCCTTTGCTATTTCCAGCCCGTGGGCCAGATCTAAGTACCCTGCGGGCTGGATCCGGCCCGTGGACCTTGAGTTTGACACCCCTGCTTTAGATGGTCACATTACTAGTATGAGAGGATCCATACCAGATATTTGGCATCATTTTCATCTTGACTCTGAATATTACACAGATTCATTTCTGTAGCATGGGGAATAAATTATTTAACTGATCAAAAATCAAAGGTTTTGATTTAGTTTTGGATATACGCAGCCTGTATTCTCTTCAAGATTTTTCTTATTTCGGCTTGGTTTTCAAATGCAACTTAATATGTCCAATCTTTTCAGGTGGAAGAGAAAGCTGACGTGCTCAACCCTTTAATCACAGGAGTGTTTTTGGAGGTCAGTTACATATACAAATGCTTGCGAGGGATGGATTCTGAGAAAAATATTTTGACACCTGGCCTGATATGGCTGTGAAACTAGTACAGGTAGCCCTTGACCTATGACCACAATTGAGCCCAAAATATCTGTTGCTAAGCAATATAGTTGTTAAGTAAGTCGTGCCACATTTTACAATCTTTTTTGCTACAACTGTTAAGCGAATCTCCCATTAACTTTGCTTATCGGAAGTCAGCTGGGAAGAGTATAAATACTGATCACATGACCCCGGGACAGAGCAATTGTCATAAATACATGCCAGCCAAGCCAAGCACCCAAATTTTGATCATGTGACCATGGGGATGCTGCAATGGTTGTAAGTGTGAAAAATGGTCATACAAATGCCATTGTAACTTCATATGGTCACTAAATAAAAGGTTGTTAGTTGAGGATTGCTTGTATTTGGTTCATAGTACCTGTTTTTGAACTTTTATGGTGGAGAGAGAAGGGGAGTACATAAAATGGCAAATGTTTTGGGATGTTCTTTTGCTCAGGACAAAACAATCCTATCCAATTTGGGATGAACAAATCAAAGAAATAAAACATTTGAAACATATAACACGGTTTAGGTTAGAATGATCCACTTTAGAACTCTCTTCTGTGATCAAAACAATTAGTTTTTGCAGCTTAAAACAGTTAAATTTTATTCTGAACTCAGACAGACAAATGTCTTGGAACATGTGATCTGGACCTTTTGCTCAAACATTCAAAATGGCAGTTCAGAGTTGAAACGCTTTGCATATTCCTATTAAAATATGATAGTGTCATATGATTTATTGCCCTAGATTTTAAGGATTATAAGCAATGTAGAGATTTTATGCAAAGGGCTTTGGCTAGGATTTCAAAACACTTCCTTATCTTCATAACAAAACCTTGTACAGACTAAATGCATAACAATGAAGATTAATATTCCATTCTCCAATCTCCATCCAACTCACAAAATTATATAATTAATTCCCATAGATTAGAACAAAACTGAAATAATGTAAAAAGGATTTTAAGAAACAGATGGATTGGCTTTAAGTGAATACGGAACAACTTGTTCATGTAACATGCCCAGGTCCCAATCAAATTACTTATATACCTATTCATCACTATTTATTTTACTAAAGCAATTAATTAGAGACAGATGCCAACCAAGCTCTGATCTTTAGAATGTATGAATGTTCTTTATTCATATGACAAGCCTTTTCATTCTCTTTTATAGGCTTCCAACAGTGCCTCTTATATCCAAGATGCCTTCCAGCTACTTTTGCCAGTGCTGCAGATCTCGCATATCCAGACTCAGAAAGAGTTATCTCAGCAATAAATCAAGTCTGACTAAACTGGAATATCCCTTCCAATGGGCCTAAATGGAAGTTCCCCCGTTCCATAAGAAGATGAAAGCATCTTAATACAAATTAAGACAAATGTGTTGACTTGTGATCCTCCACTGACCCAGAATAAGATGCTGACAGGCCATGATGTAGTCACCTACCTACGTAGACAAGATGATCTATAGGCAGCATAGGAAGTTTGTAATACAATTTACTTTTGTCGTTTTGCTGGATAATGTTCTAGCTGCTTCTGCTCTTTATGCTCCTTGAAATAAGAGCGTTATGAAGGAAAGACTCATAGGGCAAGGGCCGTATAGCATAACAATGTTCATGGCATGAGACCTTAGATTATTGGAATGAGTAACTGCTGCAAATTGAAATGTTAGTTTAAATAAAAATGCCTAGCACTCCAGAGAGATACTGAGAAAATATGATTTGTTTCAGGACATCTGGAGATCCCAAAGGGAAAAAAACTTTTTAAAAAACTGCTAAGGTTGCAGCCCTAAGGCTTATTTGAAAGGAGAAAAAGGGCCATTTATATATCTTGACTTGCTCCCCAGTAAGCATGATTTTGCTTCAGGTTCAAAAAGGTTTTAGACAAATCAATGGTCTGACCTTTTATTGACGTACACTCTCTACTAGTGCTAGTTTAGAGAGAGATTGGGGTTGTTTTTTAAAGAAACACTTTTATGTAATAGCATTTCACATTTAAATAAACACATTTTGCTAGACCTCACTTAGTCAATAGATTTTCAGTGTCCTACTTCCTTAGCAGTAAATAAAAGGAGCCAGAAGGAGTTGACTTGATTTGAAGAAAAGTAAGGCTTTTGATAAATGTCTTGAGGTAAGATGGGTGTCTTATAAATTTTATAAATAAATAAATAAAACGAAGCTATCAAGGGAAGCTTATTTGGATGCAGCATCTTGTTTCCCTTTAGCCCCATTTCATGACTGTGGATACTTCTGTGAAAATAATTTTTCAGGTTCTGGAACTTTGCCTGAATTCCCAAACTCTGATTTAATTCTTCACATCATAACTCCAAAGACTTTAGAATACAAACTCCTCTTGTCTTTTTTGTCCAATTGTTTCGTTGTACAATTTTGTCTTGTTCCTTAATGTATATGTTTATTTACTTGTTTCTTCCTAGAATCTGCTCAGGGAAATTCTATTAACTTTTATGTTTTGAACAAGCAGCTTGCTATGATTACAGTGACTGAAATATCACTTCAGCAAAGAAGGGAAAAAAAAGATGAATTGCAACTTGTTTTACTTTAGTGAATGTCCTTGCTTTTACATATATTAGCTTGTCTTTGTTTTAACTGTGATTCTAAATTTCCATCTGGTTGCTTGATGGTCTTAGACTTAGAGTTACTAAATTACTTTATTACCATATTATAGTATTAGCAAGGAATGTTGGAACAATGCATTATATGCATATACATACATGTGTGTATGTGTGTGTGTGTGTATTTAAAAAAATATAAACATATATATGCGTATGTACATGCATACATACACACATCCAGTAAAAAATACCCCTTAACTTTACAAATAAATTAGGCTTTTTAGATAGTTTAATTTCTAGCAAAGAATCTATTTTATCTATTCTAAATATGTATATTGTATACAGAGAATAAATGTCTTATGATGCAATAAGGAAATGGCTGCTTATTAAATAGATTGACCATTGAATACCTACAGTTACTAATGTCCAGGTCAACAAAACAATATTTTGTCATGTGCTGCTTTCATACATTTTCTTGCTTATTCTTATACGGAAGAAATCTGCATTGTTTAAGATAGTGGGAGTGATAGCATACCTGGTGAATATACAGCATATTGGGCAGAGTACATGCATTTTGTATGTCTACCTGTGTAAAGTTTATACTTAAAATGCAGATTCCACCATATTTTATTCTAGTAGAAGAGAATAGCTATCTGTTCAAATGGAACAATTGCGTATTTTCTCCAATAGTTGCCCAGCCCTTGTTTCATTTTTAAATCTTTTCAAATGAGTCATAGATTTTATGAAATACTTTGCATTTGGTTATAGAATTGTAATTGTGTTATATACTACAGAGAAATGGCACTTCCAATTAATAAAAATGTAAACATTAGAAATGTAGTGCATTTGTAGGGTAGTATGTTAATGAACAAACCAAGACCGTAACTTGAAGTCTTCAAACAAAGTGGCTACACGTTTGCATTTTTAAGAATATTGAGATTAAATTTAAATGCAAAAGAAAAGAAAGCTGGAACAATTTGTTATGCATCCTTCTGTCCTGTTTTTGTTTTTGGAATCAAGTTCCAAATATACTTCCAAGTAAGCAAACTTACTTGGAAATATAAATGTTTAAATGCTGAGTACATTTAACTAAGTTTAATTGGATTATGTCTTCAATACCTATTCCTAGATTGATCTCTTTTGCCGTTTTTATCCCCTTGTATTGTTTTTGTTCTGCACTATTTTTCCATAGTATAAGGCTTTGGAGCATGCAGGATGAGGAATTCTGAAAGTTTCCAAACTTGAAAAACATTGCTTTAAAACCCATTGATCATCTTCCATTGGGTTTAGAAAGGGATGAGATTAGTGACAGTTAAATTCTCACATAGTTTTATGTTTCTGCAAATAACATTGACAGGTTTGGATTATACAGAACAAAAGACAACTCTGTATATAAGGAAATAGTTTGCAAGCCAAATTCTCAGCTTTAAGACAATTGTTAGGGATCTTGTGGTTTCAACACAAGTAAGGGTTGAACTGAATGAACTTTTAAATCTTTTTTTAAAAATTGTATAATTCAATTAAACTGGTTTTATGAAGTAGACTTGGGTAAGCAGAACAAAATGTACCAGAAGAAGCCAGTTGCACAAAAATTTTATAGCAATAATTGCAAGACCAAAAGAGACACAAGTTGCCCACTTCAAACATATGCTAACAGCGTGATCATTGGTCTCCCTCTTGGCTTCTGGCAACACTTGTTCGGGGCTGAAAATGGGCAACAATCCTTTCAAACCTGGCCTTTGGCATGTTGGATATGTAAATTTTAATACTAAAAATGAAGGCCAACTGTGAACCATGATTATTCTTTAAAAAAATGGAAAACAGCTCTGGGAAGTGTTCCAAAGGTACTTTTTAACAGGCAACTGGAATTTCTTGGGGGGGGAGGTTCCCCCTTGAAAATGTTTTACTGCTCATCCAAGAAGTTTCTTCAGTTCTCAGGAAGCTTCTTGGATGAGAAGTGAAACTTGTTCAAGGAAAAAAACCAAGAAAGTCCAATTGCCTTTTGAAAAGCACCTTTGGAACAACCGTGACTTGAATGATTAAGAATCTTCATGGATAATCTGGGAAATTGATGGATAAATTCTCATAAAACAACACACAGGTAATTCTAATACTATTGGGCTTTTCCTATTTATACTTTTATTTTCGCCTTGATTGTTCTACATAAGTTAGAATGATCAATTATTGTACTATTTTTTATTTATACTATGAAGCATACTTCAAGCACTTCTGATAAAAATAATCAAATAGCTTAATTTGGAACATCAATATGATCAATCATGTTTATATAAGAAATGTATTATTTACTCCAGAAAGCCTACTCTGCTCTCAATGTGATACGTAACTTTGCACATGTGTGTATTCCTTTAGATATCGTCAAGACACTTCTTCAATACTGACTCAACTCAGTGGAATTCTTATCTCCCTGGAAGAATCTCAGTTACAAAATCAGTTGCTTTCAAGATATGTGTGTAGAAATGTTTTACTTGCTAAGTCTTGCTGACATTTTGAATGATTGCTGAAATTGACATATCCTCATCACTTGACCAATCAAGAAACTTCTCTGTTGTTTTCTTTCTTTTCTGGTCAAATCTCTTGCAAAAAAGGAAGGTAAAAGTAGAATGGTGAGTGAGACATTTGGGAAAATACTCCTCCTTCTCCTCAAATCAACCTATATTCAGTTTTGAGTGAAAACTATTTTGGTTACATTGTAAAAAGCAAATAAGGTATGACTTTAGGTGTCATGAAGGAACATGACAATCATAACCAAAGTTACGATTAGGAATGATATTATATATTATTACTCTAAAAGAGGCATTTGCTGGATGGTAAGATGGTAAAATAATTTAGGCAATTTTTAGTATAATTGCAGTTGATAAATTCTTGGTCTTGTTGAGAATAATTCAGTGCAGAATTTATGTTGGAGCACAATATGTAATAAACATATTGTGCTCCAAC